>BMAO01015785.1:7500-213544 GCA_019973975.1 Trichonephila clavata
CACGCTTTAGTGCCATCGCTGACCATACCTGAAGGAATCCTATTATAAATCAACTTTCCGAATTTTGCCTTTGCCCCTTTTAGACTAACATCTAAAAAACCTTATCATCGCACATAAATAAATTCGCTATGTGAATTTACACGCTGTTTCGGCCAGTGCACAATGGGACACATGAGCTCATCTTAAACTTTTCATATTTTTTATTTACTTGTTTTACTCTGGCTTGGCCTCAAAATATTCTAAACATCTTGAAATTGGAGAATTTTTGTTTTTCTCATGTCACAATTTAAATAGCCAATGGGCACTACTTTTTACGCATGACAAGAATACACTTTTCTCTTGTAGATCCCGCTGTAGGTTCTTACATAAATTCATCAACGAAGAATTCATCACAACCAGGCATATAAGTACTCAATTCAGTGGCGAAAGATTTTATTAAGTTTTTAGAAGCCACACAGCACACTCAATTGAAACCAATATAAAAATATACTATTATTAAAAATTAAAATATTTGCACCCCATTTTTATATCTCAAGCTACAGGGTGTAGCCGACATCGCTTTCTAAGCCATTGTGGTTCTTTCTCCTTTTTTCTCTTCCGATGGCAGCGTCACCTATATAGTTTGTTTTTGTCTGGCGAGTCTTACAACAAGTATAGACAAAATCCTGGTTCTCGATTACTAGTATATTCCTCAATCCCTGTTAACTGGTTAAGTATGCACGCACACACGCGCAAACGCACTTCTAACCTACTGAGACTATTTTCGTAGTTGTACGGCAGAATAAATTTAAAATGGCGTTTTAATTATAGGTATTCTTCAATAGATTGATAGAGTTAACATTTATTATTCATTGAGAGAAGCCTCATGAGAGAAAAGTTATGGTGGATATAAACATTAAGAAGCTCCGGAGTTTTCTTTTGAAAAACTAATTATTAATGCAGATGTAAGATGTATGGCAGTGAATAAATTAAGGAACTATTATTCATTTTTTTTATGGATGCTTATTACATTTTCTTAAAAATGCAATCTTGATGAAATAACGCTAAAAAAAATAACACTGGAATGTCCTTTTATGTGAGGAAAATTTTGAATAATTTTTTTGGTTGTTTATCAATGCATTTCATTCTTAAATTACTAGATAAATAACAAAAAAGCATACATGGTACGATCTAAGCAAAAATTTTTAATTTAATGATTCTAAAACTTTTTTTTTTAGTTTTCTCCTGTGTGTGTATATTATGTAAGACAGAATTTTTGCTCAAAGTTTCATAAAAAGCTAGCCTTTTAATTTTTAAAGGAAATTACTTAAAATTTATGAAGTGATTTTAAAATGCTACTCCTTCTACAAGACATTACGCACACGCATGAAATATGATTTACAAGTACGTCCAAACTATGCATACAACAAAAGTTGGTATGGGTTTTGCGATAATATGATTGGTTTTCGTAGAATATACTTCTTTTTATGAATGCTTATTGAAAATTCCTTAAAAAATATATAAATTCTGAGTTTAATTATTTTTTTAAGAAAATAAGTATTGCTTGGATTCAAAAATACATACGAATTTTTGTTCCATGTACTATTAGCAATAGGTAAAAAAAAATCAAAGCATTAGGTGCAATACAAAAAAAGCCTTAGAATTTTAAATGAAGACAAACTAGTTATTTTATCTTTCTGTTTAAGTTATTTTAAAGTTTTGGTTTGCCAGAGGAATCTGAATAAAAAGGAACGTTAAAGCTATCCTTTATTCTTCGTTTTTTTAAGTTAAGAGCTTTCAAATTTTGTGAGGTTATAAAAAAAGTACATAAAAATAAAAAATTAGGCTAGATTTTTTGAGCGATTTTTGTCGATTGAATCGCACTGTGTCCTCTTAAATTAGTGAAGTTATAAGATAAAAACAAATGTATAAAAATACTTCTAATTAATAGCATTTTTTAAAATTTCGTCCTTTTTTCTATATACTAGTGCATTTTCTTTCTTTTTTTTACTGCAAAAATTTTTTACCTCCTTATTCTCTGTATGTAAAGCAAATTTCTTAAATCCTTAAGTTGGTTTTGTAAAGACAGTGATTTTGATATGTAGTTATAGTTTTAAATCGAATAAAAAAAAACCTTTTTGTTATAAATATTTCATTTATCATTGCCTATAAAATCAAAATGATAACGTGAAATAAGAAGTTAGGGGTGATTGATGTTTTAAAACTTCAAAACATACATTACATTTTAAAAATAAGTTTGTTTTAAAAAAATAAAGCTTACGTTACACAAAAAGTGATAAAAAATTAAAAGAAACATATATCAATTTATTTAATTTGATCATGAAGAAAAAACACTTGATAAACTTATAAATTACAATTGCTTTTTATTCTTCCCACTTATATTAAAAATTTTCTTATTGTACAAGCATCCAACCTGCTTCTATAGTAGCATAAGAATAACAAAAATATCAAATGTTACCAAATTGATGAAGCATTTGAAATTCGTTTGAGGAAAGTCTTTGATACAATTTAATACATTTAGCACATTGAAATCTTTCAAAAGTGTATAATTTTCTTCTTAAAATTTAAATCTGTTTATTTACATTCATTGAATAATTCTTCAATCTATTTTGAAAACTTTTTATCTTAAATTTATATCAAGCTACAATATCCACTTACAAAATTAGGATTTTTGCAAATATATGATTTGTACATTTTTTTCAAACAGAATGGACGCTTATCCTCTATTTTGTGAAACAAAATAACCATTAAATAAATTACTGAAGGACGACAAAATTGTTATTATTTACGTGGACGAAAACGAAAACGAAAGCTTATCAATTGATGCATAAAATAAGTAAAATATTTAAATTTTTCATGCGAACATAACCAATCACGGATGACTGCATATCAGAAAGGAATACGAACCTATATATCTGAGAGATTCGTATTATGATTAGAATATTTCACCAATCCTGAAACTGATTAAAATAATGTTTTAAAATAATAAGTTGACATTACAAGACTTTGTGTTTGTAACTTTCCAAACCTTGTTACCATACATTCGGTGAAATCAGTATACAAGGAAAAATGTGTGACAGTTTTTATATAAAAATATACAATTTTGATTTCATTTGAGGGTTTTATAGTTGATATTATTTGCATCTGAAGCTTAAGTTCCAGGGTATTGACTGGAAGTTCAATGTATCTTAAGTAATGATACAAATTAATGAAACGTCTCACTCTATTTATTAAGCAAACTTTTAATTTTAGCTGATAATTAAAGGTTTATTTGTTAAATAAAGTATTTTTAAAATATGATTTACACTCATGTCCATAAATTAAGGATAATTCAGAATCACACAGAAACTGAACTCTAAAATAAAAATTTCACCTGTAGAATTATCACACACATCTTGAAGAAGAATATGCAAATTACAGGAAACCACCTCATGGCGCGGATAGTACGTTACAATGACGAGAGTGTATGAGAGGGGTATATAAGGAATGGTGGCAAAGAAGTCAAATTGTTCACAAGCGCTTTAAAAGCCTTTCAGTGCAATAACAGCATAGTTATGGCACAAAGGAAGCATTTGGATGATTTTTTACGTGGAAGAATTATCGGACGACTGGAATGTGGACGTACCCATCTGGAAGTATCCGAGGAACTTGTAATATCCCAGAGTGTCATCTCCAGGCTTTGGCAACGATTCCAAGATGATGGTAATGTGAGTAGATGTTACAGCACAGGTCGCCCCCGAATTACAACGCCAAATGAGGACCGGTATTTGGCAGTTACTGCCAAAAGAAACGGACGGAGCACAGCATCAGACCTATCACGTCAGCTCTCTTCAGCTACCGGTAACACAGTTTCAAGGCAGACTGTGTACAGACGCTTAGGGCACATTGGTCTATATGCTCGTAGGCCTGTCAGATGTGTTTCCCTTACCACAACTCATTGTCACCTGCGATTAACCTGGAGTAGAGAGCATGCATTGTAGAAACCGCTACAGTGGTCTTGTGGGATGTTTTCCGACGAGTCCAGGTTTAGTTTGCAATCTGATTCTCGGCGGACTTTCATATGGAGAGCGCCAGGAACCCGTTACCACCAAGAGAACACCATTAAACGACACCGTTACGGTGGTGCAGGATGGCTCGTTTGGGGAGGAATTATTCTTGGTTCCAGAACTGACCTGCATGTTCAGAGTGTAACGATGACAGGCCACATCTATCGGGATGTCATTCTGGAACAACATGTACGTTTGTTTCGGGGCACCATGGGTGCTGAATTTCTGTTTATGGATGACAACGCCCGTCCTCACCGTGCAAACATTGTAGGCGAATGCCTTCAATCGAAGTATATCGCCCGTATGGATTGGCCAGCATACTCACCGGACTTAAATCCAATAGAGCATGTGTGGGATATGCTTGGCTGACGAAATGCAGCCCGTCAACCCCCTCCCACCTGTCTACCGGAACTTAGGAGAACATTACTAGATGAGTGGTGTAATATTCCCCAAGATCAGATTGATAATTTGATACTCAGCATGCGTAGGCGTTGTAAGGGATGTATTGCATCATCCGGGAGACATACTCCGTATTAACCATCATACTAACCATGTTATACTGTTTCTTGTAAATAGGTTGTTTTTTTTAAATTTGCTCCAGGGAGTAAAAATCGCAATTTTTATTAATTATGTCAAATATATAGCATCTTTTTTGCTCTTTACCTTTTGTTTAATAAATAGACTTTACAAATAAATCAAATTTGTTTTGCTTCTGTCTCTTTCTTTGCTTGAACTTCATTATTCTTAATTTATGGACATGAGTGTATTTAAGAAATTAGCATGGAATGAATGTGGAACTTTAAATGTATCATTTTTTAAAATCAGCAATAAAAATTTTCCTTTTTTAAAAGGACTAAATTACAAAATAATTATACAGGAAAAAATGAACTTATTCTTCGCAGAATTATGATAGTTAATTGTGTGAGAAGAATAAGGTTTTTTTATCGATTAAAATTTGATACGAATTCTTTTTTAAGGTATCTGACTACTTGCAACAATTTTTTTTAAAAAATAGAGATATTGTGAAATTTTGTTGTGGGCTTTAGATTTATTTAGTATATTTGCAGAAAAAATGCTAAAATTAAGAAGAGAAAAAGAAATTATTATCACTAAAATAGAAAAAAAATTGGTAAAAATTTACAAAAAAAAAAAATACATAAACACAGGGTACCGTATGTAATTTTTTATATCTTATGTAAACACATACCGTGTACAAAAAGTTAATGATTAAATTCTCAACTTATCTATTTTGATGTGTTATTTTTGGTATTCATTTTGGAAATGGCCTTCAGGGTAAGAGATATTTCAGTTTTTACAAAAACTAGAGAATTTTATTTTAGTTATCATATGAAATTGTTTTAATAAATCAGTGATTAATAAATCTGAAGGTTAAAACACTTCTACTATAACACAGAGCATACTTAAAAAGTTTCAGTTAACTATTCTTAAAAATTTTTGAGCAAACGCTGCTTCCGTTTTAGTTTTTGTAAAAAAAAAAAAAACACATTTCGAGTAAAACTCATTGTTAAAGTTTGACATCTCGTTTAAAGTTATAGCATCTGCTTTTGTTCTAGTGAATAGAAAATTTTAAAAAAAAATTGCTATTGCTAAAAAATGAGTCAATTTTTGAAAAATTCACGATTTTAGGGCAGTCGGATAACTTAAACCACACCAATATTTGTAAAAAGTCCTTTACTTAGTATATAATACAATTTAAATAAATGATTTTTCAATTTTTTTTTAAATATAAAAGGGTCGTGTTGAAGTAAAGTGGCAATTCAACGGAGTTTAAGACTGATGCTTGATTTCAGTCCTGATTTTATCAAATACTACCGAGAGAAGATTTCTGAGCATTGCTGCAAGGAATTGAGCTTTAAAACTTCTACATAATGCGACGTGGAACCTCTTTTTGCAAGAAATACCCTCTGAGAAGTTGTAGTTGTCATTATCTGTGACTAGGAACGTTTTAAGACATAGGCGTACTGAGGCTGGCCTCAGTTTTTGTTTGGGGTATATCGTTTTCGACTCTGCCTCAATAAAATTATTTTGTGAATTGTCGCGGAATGTTATTCCCGGACATAATCGCAGAAAAAACTGTCAATTTCGTGCTATAATAACTGGAAATAGGCGAATGACAGCATTATCATGCTGTTTGTGTCTTGACCTAGGTTTACCACTTTATACCATAAGCAAAAGGCAGTTGAGTTGATGAGTGTCTAGGTTTGTGAGATAGTGTGCAACGCGCATTTATTTGTTAAGGGATCCTATTTGTACTAGTATTTGACAATGCATGCTATTTACAATCTATTTAAAAGGGTAGCAGACGAGGCCTATTTTTGCATTAAGGCAAAAATGATTTCGCAAATTTCTCAGGATATCTTAAAATATCCTTGACTGTGACTTAAAATTGTGTGAAGTTCATCACCAATTGTTTATAAATTCTCTAAAACAATGTTAAAATGAAATCTATAAGATATGAGTTAATATTTTTTTCACGCTGAATTGGTAATAACGATTAGGTTTTGAATTGTGTTACCTAAGAAATATCCAAAGCTCATAAAACACTGGTGTCCAAAATTAAGGTTACAAACACAAAAAATATAATATCTTTGTATATAAATCTTTACTCTTGTGATACATTTTTGTACATACATTCCTCATAATCCGAGAATAAATATGCCAACGAATAAAATCTTAATGATGGTTACTTCTTGTAATATGCAAATTAGATTTAAAAAATGTCACAAAAAAACGCTGAGTAACCATTAAAAAACTGAATGTATAATAAGGAATGTGGCCACCCCTTGCTGCTATACAGAGCTCACAAAGAGCTCTCATTCTACAAATTAGGTGTTTCTACTTGGCTATTTGTTTTGTCTTGATAATCTATCTATCTATCAATCTATTTATATATATACTCGTGAAAATAATTAAAGGGAAAAACGGTATTTTAAGAACAAAAGAACAACATAATTAACGCCTATACGCAAATAAGGTATCAGATAATAGCTAAGCTCTTTGCGGACACCTTTGATCTCCAGTGGCCTTTGACATAATAAGGCAATGTGGCACTGTTATCTTGTTCATGTAGAGATACCTCACTTACTCGCTGAAGCTTGTAGCGCAAAGATGTTTTAAAACATCCGCTTAGCCCAATTTCTGTTTTTTTAATTGCTTTGTTTACTCATAGTTAGTATGGCTAGTTGTCATCGTCTAGACGATGACACAAGATGGCGAATATTTGGAAGGTTCGTGGCGGGCTAATCACAGGCTACCTGTTCTAGGGACCTCGATATTTCAAGAAATATTGAACCCATTCTGTGAAAACAGTTCACAGAGTCAAGAATAGTAGTTTGCTGACCTAAGGCAACAAAAAGGGAAGGCTTAAGACCGTTATTTGCGACTTTAAGCCAATAGGAATAGGTCCGAGAAGACGAAATAACTGTCTCTAAACCAGTATAAGGCAACAGGAACATCCATTTCACTGATAACAGTCACTATGAGACTTAACGCATTGGCCTGTATACCAGGCACCCTGTATTCAGCATCCCTTTTACTGTGAACCTCAAAAAGAGCACTATCTTGACCAGATGATGATTGGGGGTGGGTTCTTTTCAGTGGTGAGTAGCGTTTCAGTCAGGACAATGACTCTAGGCATGTTCTCATCTGGAGATAAACCTGGAGATATCGATACTGGCCCTCTAATTTTGTCAAAAAAGACCACTATGGTTAAAAAGGTCTGATAGTCTGGGTAGGTATCATGACAGACGGGTATATTGACCTTCATGTGCTCGATAGAGGTATTCTGACAGTCAGTGGAACAAGGACAAACTCCTTGCACCCTATATTAGACTTTTTCTAGGAGCATATGGATCAAATTTCATCTTTTTGGACGATAGCGCACGCTCCCACAGGTTGAGTTAGTGGACAAATACCTCCAATTGGAGGATATTCAATGACTATAATGTGCTGCGATGTTCTTTGACCTTAATCACACATAAGACGTCTTTGGACGTTCAACTACTCTCAAACTCGCTCATCGATCAGCGCCAAAGACCATCGATGAGCTCAAAAGAGACTTGATGCAAGAGTGGGTGTGGTTGCCACTGGGATTGATAAAGACCCTGGTAAACAGTATGAGACACGGATGCGAGAGTGTCTCTAACAACTACCAACTGTTAGAGATAATCATACACCCTATTAGACATGTTTTTCTCTGACCGACAGGGTGCCGGTCAGCTGCTGTGCTGGACAAGTGACCAGTTTCCTTATTTAGGGTGTAGGTTGTGGCCATTTTTAAGCCATATTTTGATCTTATATTTAATAATATTTTGCCCAGGTTTATTTTAATTAACTTTGCTAGTTCTTTTTATTGAAAAAAAAAACATTTGTCCTTTTAATTGTGTTCACCAGTGTATATGTATATACTATTCTATCATGACATATTTTTGTAATATATATATATATATACGAGCTTCCTCTTCCCCTCTTCTTTTCTTTTCGTCTGAAATGTGCATAAAAATATGAAAAAGCATTCTTATTGTGTTTAATAATGCATATTTTAAATCTGCTAATTACACCGCATACATTAACTGTTAATTTGCGTATCAATAAACTTTTTAAAAGAGTGTTACGATAACCAACAAAGAAGTCTAATGACCAAGAAAATATAATCTTTCCCAAAACATTCATTTATGTCATATATTTTTCAGACTGAATTGAGCAGATTAATTTTTGACTACAAAACTCATAAAAAGAAGTACTGTGCGCATCCTAAACATTCCTATTTTTAGTCATTCAATGTTTTTCAAATATGTAATTAATATCAATGAGTATTTGGAAAAAAATATACAGTATTTTCTTAAAGTTAAACATAAATAAATAACCATAGATTTTGAAATTAATTTTGAAATAAGTCATTAAAATACTTTCTTAGCAAGATTAAGAATTTAATTGAAAATCCTTTGTGTGCCAAGAGCTTAAATTTAATGATTGGTTATATGGTTGCAAAATTCTTTTAACTCAATTTCATGATTTTTCTAAGTCAATATCATTGAAAAACAAGTTTAAAATCCTAATCTTTTTTCTCGCATTGTACTCAATATATAATGCCGTGACATACATGTCTTTTTTTCCACATTAACGAAAATGACCCCCGGCTATCCGTTAAAAACGAATTAGCTTTTTCGAATAGCTTCTTAAGCGGAGCGATGCATTCTAGATAAGTGATGACCAACTGTAATTCAAACCGAAAGTGTTGCCAATCTCCTGGTACATAAAACCACGTTCCCTTTTTTTATAAAAGTTCGTCAAAGTCTACTTTTTCCCTTCTTGCCTTTTATTTCCTTGCTGCTGTTCTTAAATTATTGTCTATGAAGAAATTTTTTTTCTTCTTGCGTTTGTGTATCTATTGGCTAAGGAATTTTTCCTTTGCCCTTTGAATGGGATTTTCGTTATGGTTCGATAATTTTTATGAACCACTTGTACACTAATGAAGCAAGTTCTTTCAACTTCAGAATATAACGGCTTATAGAATAATGGGTATGCGAAGGTTTTGAGGTGTATATCTGAGAGTTAAGAACACAGTTCATTGGGGTTGCAATGTAAAAAAAAGGAGAGAAAAAAATGAGATGGTAAACAATCGGCTTCAGTTTGGTCATTTGAGAGCTGTCAGTTTTGCAGAAAAGATTGTGTATGAGAAAGTAGTTTTGGGAGAGATAGTATATTATTTTGTTACGAAAATTTGGTACGCTTCATTGCTTATTTGTATCATTACGGTGGAAAAGAAAATAATTGTTTTTTATTTCCCATTAAATATAAGGGTAAACCTTAAAAATCTTTAAAAAAAACCATGGTTTTTTTAAAAATAAAAACTGTTATATAATTTTTTCTTAAATAATAATACTTATTTAGAACGAACATCTTTTTTAAAAATTGTTTCGCACGTATTTTTATAAAAAAATAAATCTTAAGATATGTTTTAAAAGTGGGGCACAATTACAGTTAAACAGATTAATAAAGCCCAGAAAAGGGAAGGAGACCTGGTATGTAATCCAATTATTTTTCGTTCTTGAGGAAAATAATATTTAAATTGTTTAATCAAAATAGTTGATATATTGCAAAGGGACGAGTCAACACTTGCATTACTAAAAATGAGCTAGTCAAATTAATATTATACTGCAATGGATATAAACTCAAAGCATTCTTAGAAATCAATAAGTTGTATATGTTTCAGTTGAATTAAATACAGTCACATTTATCGTAATTTGATAAATAATTGTATATCTCATAATTTGATATACATTGTTCGTACGGAATGGAATACATGTTAACATTTTCAATTGGTCGGTGTAATCAAACTATTTAAATAGATAATAATGCTAAAATTTGTCAACTGTTAGGTGGAGTTTTTCGAAACTTACTAAAGATTCATACTCGAACTTTTTTATGGGTACTTTCTAAACCCTTTTAAGCTCTTTAACCAGAATTTTTAGAACTAGAATTATTGTAAAATGTTTCTTTTTTAAAGAAATTATTAATAACTATGAAAAACATGATTTATCAACACATTTTAAGTCAGCATTTTTTTAAACAATAAAGCAAAATACATTAATTAAAAAGCATATTTGTATACGTTTTATGAATGTACAAAGTTTCGTTATGTTTAAATGGGTAAATGAAAAGAAAAAATATTCTTTTTGTTTAAAAAGTATATTTTCGAGAGAACATGATTCTTTTAAAAACATATCAGAATCTAATATGTAACAGTAGCATTGCTGAAAGTATCAGGATCATCTGCTATTGCATCTTCAAGTCTGCATTTTGTTTCTCCTTTTGACTCTAATTCTCATTGTTTTTTCTTAATATCATATTCATCTTTCATGATTCTGGCTCAGTCAGCAGCAAGTATGGCCTTTTGGTGTAAATCGAAGTTTTAATCCCAAATTTAACAGAACCTAGAATTTTGGAATACAGTTGGACCTCTGTGTGACGAAGTCACTAAATCCCGAAAAAGTTCGTTATGTAGAAAATTCGTTAAATAGAAATTCATCTTTTTATGTATTTGAAAACCCCCATAAAACAAATTTTCAATTCATAAATACTATATATTATTTAAAAAAGTAATTATTGTCTCCCACAGGTTTTGTAAATTAATAACTATATAACTACTTATTTTATAAATATTACCCATCGAAAAAAATGTGTGAGGGATAAAACCATTATCTAGAGAGAAATATACTGTTTTTTGAACTTTAAATAATAATTTTATATTAAAATTAATGAATTTCAATTATATACATAATTGTAAGCAAACAAGTAATTTTAAACCTGTATTATTTTATAACCAGTACTTTTAAACGTACATTACCACATGCGTCCTTAAATTTAAGTACTGATAAAATCTGTTAATTTTATTTGAAAAACTACAGCAATTTTATTGCTTTATGTGAATTAGGCACCTAAGCCAGTTCAAGGCCATTGATCACAAAAAAATGCGTTAAAAAGAAGAATTTGAAAAGGCTAGAAATATTTTTAAAATAGGGAGAAAATAAAATTGAATCACAAGAGAAAAATTTCGTTTAATAGAAAACACACTTCTCTATTTGGAGGTTATTTTAGGGAAAACGTTCGCAAAATAAAAAAATTCGCTAAATAGACGTTCGTAACATAGAGGTCCGATTGTACAGTTACTTTATTAAAAGTAGTAATAGTTTCAAATATTCCTGTTTTCAACGCTAGAAGTTGAAAAAGAAAACCCTTTTTAATATTCTTTTTCATAAATCATTGTTAAAACAATATTATAATTAGAAATGTAGAAATTCAGATAATTCAATAATTAAAGAATAGAGTTAAAAGATGATGTTAGTAAAGATGTATAAAGATGATAAAGTAAGGTAAGTAGTGTAAAGATAGAGTAAAGATGATGTTATCTGTTTTTAAAAAGTGGATGTGAGACACGAGCATTTAATCTTGGCACGTGATTAAAATATTTAAGCTACTCTTAATATACCCAGAACAAAAACTGAAACGTCAAAACGTAATTTACAAAACTGCCGAAATTGAAAAATGAATTTTTGAATTGAAAAACCACCTTAACGTATTGAAGACGGTATGCATTGGAAAGTATATAGCCATATTCTCTGCCTATTTTTTGTGAAGTAAAATAAAATAAAAAACGAAAATATAACAATTATATGTTTAAGTTAATAAATTAAAAATTAAATAATTGATAAAAATAATAAAAATGTACGAAATGAAAGACGAATAAAGTTGAAAAAAAAGATGAGAAATCCCGTTTCCCGTCTTCAAAGTATTAATATAAAATTTAAATTTAAAAATTCAAAAGAACTCATTAAGTTTTAAAAGATCTAACCAATTCTAATCTCTACAGGATTTTGAAACTGAAACGAATAAATTCAATTATTTGCGATTCACCTTTTCTATTTATAGACACTTCAGGCTTACATAAATTTACAAGTGCACTTAATTCTCGTCTTCAGCTAATGTACCAAGCATATTATATAGGCTAACCTCTTCGCTTGAACTGCATGATTATAATTTACAATAACTATAACCTTTGTCTTTGTGTCACAAATTCTGTCCTTAAAGATAGACAATTTAACACAATGACCTACTTATTGCACAAGCTCTAAAATTACTCCCATCTAAAGAAAAATATTAAACAAACTGAAAAACAGAACCTCAATTATTTAAACATTCCATCAACAAACTCCCCTTCAACAAGATGTACAGTTTTCCATACCGTGCAGATGGAATATGTCATCAACATGTCAAACCAAGCATACTTGTGTAACTTAAGCAAAGAAACCGGAGATATGTCTTCAATCATGATTCCGAAGTCTAGATTATTAAAAAGTAATTAGTTGTAATAATGACCTACTTATGAAAGGACCGGCAAGAAGACGCACGACACGCAGCAGCGAAAGGAACTTTAGGATGTCGTAAATTTAGGCCTTTTCCGTTGCCCTTGATCTTGGAAGTGGTACACATTCCGGTTCAGTGAACGCCGAGTCTTCCAATTATTTTACTGGAGATGCTCATAAGTGACTCAGCATGGGAGAAAACGCAGCACGGAACTTTGCCATCCTTGTTATATACAGCCTATGGGTGAATGTGGAATTGATTACCAGCAGTGAGATTCCGGGTGTTTATGATTGGCTGAATAGCATGTGGGAACTTAAATATTTTGAGTTTCTTAGAGATAGACCAAGTTTGGTAGTTTGGAACGCCTGTGGAGTAGAGAAGAATTTAAAATAAATTTATAAGATAAAAAGAATGCAAAAGGCAGTTTTAGTCACAAGAGATTTTACACACCCACCCACACACCCACACACTAAAATTGCCCCTAAGCATTTCAAAATTCTTTAATTATAGTTATTGATATGACTTATTATTACAAATTATAAAAATTAAGATAATAATCTCCTCGTATTGAAAAGCTAATTGTAAAGTAGAAAGTGGCTGTTATCAAACCCTACAGGTTACATCAAAACATCATTCTACAAGAAATAATGTTTTAGTCAACAGTGAAACAATATATATATTTTTTTAATCTTATGTATCATTGAAAAAATTCAGTGATGTACTTTTTTTCTTCAAAATCTGAATTCCGTTCTGCACATTCAATAGTCAATGAGGTTGTATATATATTCCAGACCGTTGATTTATTTCACCAATTTGAATTCTTAACTTTATTTTATCGAACGCCGGAAACCTTAAACAAAGCTATGACAGCAAAACTGATATCAAAAGTGTCACCGATAGAAAATAAGATCACGGATAGGAAAGGTGAAATTTATAAGAATATGAGTTCCCGACAAAATCCTTATCCCGTGAAATATAACTTGAAAAGGAATAAAAACAACACGATGCACTAAAACCGAATTCATCCTTATTTCCCCCTAAATAAATGGCTATTGTTAACATTCAATATCCCACGTCAATTTCATAAACGTCGGCTTAACAGTTCTTACTTTCCTCTTCAGTAAACCATTTTACGAGATTAAAAGGAACGCACGGATCAATTCATAAGCTATTGTCTTAAGAATTAAAACAATTTTGGAATTAGAATTTTAGAATTTTCATTGCTGTAAAATTTGCTCATATAACTGAATTCCATTTAAGAAAATCTTTATTGCATCAATAAGTTGGTTTATTGCAAAAATTTGTCGCGAGATTGGTGTGTGTGTTATTGATAAAAGTGTAATTCATAAATATTATTAATTTTTAGGATCGAATTTATTTTAAAAAGTTATTTAGATTTTAAAATATTTCCTAAATATTTAAAATAAAAATTTTAAAATATTGTTTTTTGAATATTACATTTATCAATAATACATGTCTAATTAAATAACTATTTAAAATAAAAAAATATATTTTAGAAAAATGAACAGAATAAAATACATTTAAAACACAAATAAAAACATTTCTCGCCAGAAATTTTATTTTACAAAAATCATAAAAACGTATTTCTTTAAAAGAAAGAAGAGCAGGGTTATATATGTATGTATGTATTTGTGAGAAAATTTTAAATTTGAACACTGATTTGAAAATAAAAATGTTTTAATTATTTAATTAAAAGTGAGTTTTAAAATGATTTCGTGATATGTGTTAATTTATATGAAAAAACATGATATATTTATAAGAATATCTTTATCTTTTAAAAATCATTTGATATTTATATAATGATTTAACTTTAATATTAGATTCGAATTTAATATTAGAATCGCTTAAATATATAAATCGTTTGCAACAATGTTTAACCGTCACAACTGTTTCTGTAATTGATAAAAAATAAATACATGAAAAAGAATAATCCTATATTCTGTAGTAGATTTGGAAGTATAATTTATAATCAGCACACATCTTTTTGATGAAATTTTTGTAGAATAAAAGATATGGCAAATAAAGTTGATGTAATAGGAATTTTTATTTGTAACGAAATTTATGGAATATTGAGAACAATAACAAGGAAAAAAATGCAACCGAGAAAAAAAACATTTAGCAACTTTAACTATCCAAAATGACTCAGAAGGTATGCCATTTTAAATTTTATATTTCCAACTGCGTAGTAGTGTATACACTTCAGTTTATTATTCTGTAATAATGATCTGAAAAAGAAAATACGTCTTTGCGATTTTTATTCTCTTTTATTTTCATTAATAATCGATTAATGTCTTTCTTACTTTTGATGATTTTACTTTTTTTAAATGACAATCAGATTTCCTTTTAAACACAATAGAACACTCTGAAGAATAATTATCAGATTCCCTTTCCGATTCGGCTTATAATGGACAAATTATGACTAATTATGATATAATTGACGAGCTATCTTTTTGCAGATATCTTATCAACAAGTAACAATGCACATGGTTTCTATTGTTAAATGCAAAATTGGAATAATCAAAGTACAAAAAAGAAATAATGATTTAATAAACTTACTTAATAAAACTAGTTAGATCACAGTCATGTAGTTGAACGAGATGCCACTCAACCGGAGTTGTAAAAATTTCCTTTTTAAGAATATGAAAACAGCACATTTTTGTAAAAAAAAATTTATTAAAAAATAGGTAAAAAATATTTGTACACCCTGAACCTTTTTAATGCTCCAAAGACATGATTAAAGTTTTCACATTAAAGTTAATTCTATTACTCCATTTTAAAAAATTTTAAACATCTTTTTAAAAGATATATTTTGTACTTCAAAACAAAAGCTTTTCAGCTCAGTCTGTTTTTTTAAATATAATTTTGCCTTATTTTATATTCTTTGCAATTAATTTTAATATTTCGGAATAGTAAAAAAATGTTTTTTAGTTTTATTTAAATTTGTCAACGAATTCTATTTCTGTAAATTTGGTTTCCTTTTGTTAGCAATAAACAGTGCAGCACAAAAATAAGTTACAATATGAGCTTTGGTTTAATTAAAAAAAATATCTAAAAAAATATCACATTTGATTTTTTTTAGAGCCAAAATTATATTGTCATTTTTAATATCATATTTTAAAATTCAAGCCTCATATATTTTCCATAATTTTTTGGATATGGTAAATTTTTTCCCTCGCAGATTTGAAATATTTTGCATAAATATAGGAGATTTAAATCCCATTCCGCTTTTGAAAGTTTGGATTTCTTTTTGTTCCCCCTTTTTTTTAAAGTCCAAGAAATAAAAAATTTCCAATTTTTTTAGCTTGATAAGTTTTTGCTGAATAAAAATTTAATTTTCTGAATTAATAGTAAATTACAGCAATTTATTTTGAAAAATAGCTTACAAATCAAACTCCCACTATTTATTTAAAAAGTATCCTTCTACTCTAAAATCATTCGAAAAATTGACAAATGTTTTTATGATTTTATTTTATAGACCGTCTTATTAGCTTTGTAAAAATACCAAGTTTTTTATTTTCCATTCACTAGAACAAAAACTACAAGTGTTTTAGTAAAAGAAGATGCCCCTTACTTTTTTAAACAAGATGTCAAACTTTAAAATGCGTTTTACTCGAAATGTGGTTTTTCGAAAAATTCAAACGTTGACAGCGATTGCTCAAATAGTTTTGAAAATAATTAACTGAGATTTTTTGTATATGTTATGTGTGATAAGAGTTTTAAACCTCTGATTTATCAATCACTCTTTTATTAAAAAATTTACAGTCCCTTATGTGAATATAATCATTGTTTTTTTTAAAAATCAATTTCATATCATAACTTATGTAAAATACTTTAGTTCTTGTAAAATATACGATATCTCTCTCCTGAAGGTCATTTCAAAAATGATTAACATACAACACATTCAAATTAAAAAATTGGGAATTTGTTCATAAACTTTTTGTATAGAGTGGTCCCCGTTTATGTAATTATTATCAATTTTTTCCTATTTTAGTAATAATAACTTATTTTTCTCTTCTTAATTTTAACATTTTTTTCCCTTAAAATGTTCTAAATAAATCTATATATTAAAGCCTCAATTTTCCCCCCCATATCTACTTTTTTTTTAAAGTTGTCGCAAGTAGTTGGATAGCTTAACGAGGTTATTTACGCATAACTTTTTTGAGTCTCTTTTAGACATTAACTTCCGTTAAGGACATGCATCTTGCTTTAGGAACTGGATATTATTCCGTTACGAAATTTCAATATTCGTAGAAAAAGTTGTTACATTTTTAAGATACATTAAATTTTATTTCTTCATTAATGTGATATTAGACAATAAATCTTGATAATCCTTCGACTTTAGATCAACTTATTGATCATATAGATTACACACAAAGGTTCCTTTCTCTATCTTTTACAAATTTGTATTATTTTCAAAATTTGATAGTTAAATTTTTTAAACAGGCATTTTAGAACTTTTTAGCGTTTATTCCAATGAGAGGACATCTATTAAATAGTTACAAGAAAGAAAACGCCAGGTGCAATTAACAAATTCTTTAGCATTAAATTTGTTAAAAAACGTAGTTGCGAAATTACCATGCATTGTACAGCAGAAAACGGGAAAAAGCTTGGATCGGACTGATTCGACGGTATAGTCTAGTGGAAGAGAGCTGGGCATTAAGTGTAGCAATTTACATTGTATTATTCACTACTCAGCACTCCCTCATAAGCAACCATCTCTTTGGGTTATTTATATTGTAGAAAAATACAGTAAAATTAGCTTAACTCGAAAATTCTTAAGACGAAATATATAATGGTTTTGACAAACTACTATGAATTTTCATTTATTTTCCTCCTCCTTACATCAATTGAAAATCTTTTAATACGAAAAGATTTCTCTTCTGGAGAAGGTGGATATTGAAACTGAGCTCGAGCCGACACTTATTGGAATGTTTGAAACAGTTCCCCCCTGTATTATTGAAATGTCCTGCTGTATCATCGGAAGAATTCGTTGCAATAGATGATGATGTGTGTACAGCACCAATTATGGTAGGTTAAGACATTTAGAGTTTGTTCAAAGCTCAAGAAATATCATTGATGCAGATTGATCCAACGACGGAAAATAAAATAAATAGTGCAGCTTCTGTTCTCACGTCAACCGAAACATGGAACATTTTGAAAAGTATGCACAGTTATTTAGACAAACATTCTCCAATGGTGAAATGAATACAAAATGGACAATATCGAACAACTTGTTGTCAATGTAATGCTAATAAGATAATTCAAAGAAAAGTACCATATTATTTTCCCAAAACTCAATAAATGTTATGTTTTTCAAAAAACTTGAAAGTTTTGCAATAAATTTCTTTAGCTTCAGTGAATGTTTTTGTTCCATTGATTTTTATTAAATACATGGATATATACATATCTATCTAAACAAAATGTAATCTAATCAACTTAATTTGGTTGAAAACATGTTTTTTTCCTCTTTTTTGCACTATCCCTTAACACGAAAAGATACTTTAGTCCTCTTACTTTCATGTTAAAACGATTTTCACTTTAATTATTTTTAATTTTAAAATCATCTAACCTAAATAAAATGTTTTCCATTTTTTTTTAACATTCAGCTTTTTAGGGGTAATATATGAAATTTTGAAATCATTTATAAAAATGTTTTTTTTTCTATAATCTTCTTTTTCTAATCTTTTACCCGCATAGATATATTCTGATTGTATAACAATTTTTTTTCTCCGTATTACTGTGATCCACCTTACTATTTATGTTACTAAGAGGGTCGGGCACGTCCATAGGAGCTCATGTTAAATTGCGTAAATTTATGTACCTTTTTTCTCAGAAACTACTTACTTCACATGAATAAAATTTTTACAGTAGTTTATGTGTACTATCAACAACACTTTAACAAACGGTTTTGGTTTTTTTTGTAAAAAATTAAATTAATTATGAATTTTTAAAAAAAATGTCAAAATTTAGTTTAAAAAATCATATCTGTGAAAAAGTTTCCTATATATATCTAATTCCCTCCATTAAAATGTGTGAACATGTCAAAAGTCTACTCACTGAAAATTTGAGGATTATAGTAGTTTTTGAGAAAAAGGTACATAAAGTGAAAAATACTACTTTTTAAAAAAACAGGCTTTAAAGTAAAAATTTGTAATTTTTTGAGCATTTACTTTTTTAGTACTTTCCAGAAGCATATTAAGCATTTGTTTTACTCTCTGCTCATACATATGACCCTTCTAATTTTCTTTTTTTTTCATTATTTTTCACAATTTTGCCTTTTTTTTGGGATCTCAAGATGCTTTCGTTCGGCTACACGAATCCTACATGCATCTAGTTTTTTGAAGCATGACATATATTTATAACTTGGTTCAATATTACAATGTTTTAAGATCATTAATTTTGCTACATGACTCATATTAAAACGTACAATAGACATATTTACAACTAATTTTAGATTTTTTAATTCCACAAATGTACATCTTGGAATCACTGAAGAGGACCATTTGGTGTTATTAACTGACTCATTTGAGTTTTGGATCTTTCCGTCTAACCATTTTTTAATAACATAGGATCCCCTAGATCTCTAAAAATTGGCTTCATTCAATTCATTGTGGTGTATGTTTTTATGATCATAGTGCATTTCGTTACATCCAGCTTCTGTCTTTTGAAATTTGCATCAGGCATTTATAATCGGAGAACACAATCCATGTTGAGGGCTCTCGTTTGAAGACAGAAGATAAAAATTATCAGCCCAAACAGCAGTTTTCATGCTGTGTAGATCATTGATATTATTTCTAATAACCACACCATAAAACCTTTGAATTTTTGATTTTAAAAAGTCGGTGAATCGGTTACGATCGCTCAGGCCTTTTTCATCACTTAACTTTTTCCCTTTGTTTCACGTTTAAGTTTCAAAAGACGTGTACCCATACACTTTGGGATAAGCCCAATACACTCTAATTTTTCCACTTGAAAATCATATGGATTCGCGCTCATCAGAAACTTATACAAGGTGAAACACAGTTGCTCCTAACAGGGCTCATTTGAAACGCGTCAAGGAGTAGGTTCATTAAAATAAAAATACTTCTAATTATGGTATTTTCTCATATCTAATAATTTTTTAAACAGAAATATTTTAACTTGTAGAAAATATAAAAAAAGTAAAAATTGATAAACTTTCGACTCTTAAAGGACAATGCTCTTTTTAGAATTACATTTACAATCATTTTATCTTAAGTTATGCAGTTTTAGAGTGTCTGTGCGGTTGATAAACTAACTTAACTTTGAAAAAATGATTAATTGTTTTGACATTTATTGTATAATAGAACCATCTTTCGTTTTCGAATTTAAGTAAATAAGGAATTCTAAATTTACATTAGGAGGAAACTCTTCCTCATGCTGCTGTAATTTTTAGACACACATATTTATTTTTATAAATTCATATCGAGAAGATAAATATGATGTGTTTTTTCCCATGAAGTTTATTTAAACAAAAACCGAGAGGTTAAAATGTTTGTCTAACCCAAATCAAACAATTTCTTAAGTGAAGCAAGCCAAACAGAGGCAAGGAAAACATTTTAACGGCTTTAATCAGTCACCATCAAAACTTCGGGAAAGGATTCTAAGACTTCGCAGTATAAACCTACGAGAAGGAAGAGGTTTGCCTCATTCTTGAGTCTCGTCCGATTTAAAATAAGAAACGAACAAATAAATACATTTGTTTGTAACGTCTTTAAATACAAAACAATGTCGGTAAAAAATTAAAATTATTGAATAATACCAAAACTTTATTCTAAAGATATATATATTTTTTATTAACTTTTAGTTGCATTCATTTTAAGCTAAATGGGAAATTGGTATTTCTATTCAAATGCTTATGATACTCATATACTATTAGGTTTACCTGAAAGTTGTGTCTGTTTTTAAAATAAAAAGTAATAAATGTTTCATACCTCGAATGAACTTTATTTAATAATATTAAATTACAGTCATTATTTGCGACTTTTTGGTAGCGTGAGGGCATATGCATATTCTATTTTTTGAAAAAATGCCTCCCTATATATAGACGAAAAATTAAAACAGTGCTTGTCAGATGTGTGTCTTCACTTTTGAATTTTTTTTTGCCCTACAACAAATTTTGTAAGAACAAAAGCAAGTGATATTCAGAGAGTGCTTGATCAGACTGGTATGGTGGATGCGACAAAATTTCCTAGCTTAAGGTATCCTACTAATTGCGACAAGTTTTTTTTAAAAAAAATTGGAGATATGGGGATTTTTTTGTTGTTTTTAGATTTGTTTAGTACATTTTATGAAAAATATGCTAAAATTAAGAAGAGAAAAATAAGCTATTATTACTAAAATGGGAAAAAATGGGTAAAAATTGACAAAAAATAACATAAATGGGGTCCATTCTGTACCAAATGTTTATAAACAAATTTTCAATTTTTCAATTCTGAGTGTTGCTTGTTATTCAGTTTTGAAGTACCTTCGAATAAAAGATATTTAATTTTTACAAAAACTAGAACACTTTATCTTAGTTTCTATAGAAATTTCTTAAAAAACAGTTATTATATTCACATAAGGACTGTAAATTTTGTAATAAAAGGTGATTAATAAATCTGAAGCACATGTACTATTATACAGAACATACCAAAAAAATTTAAGTTAATTATTTTCAAAACTTTTTGAGCAATCGCTGGCCCCATTTGAGCATTAAAGAAATACTTTTCGAGTAAAACGCGTTTTAAAATATGACATCTATCTTAAAGTAATGGCATCTTCTCTTACTAAAACACTTATAGTTTTTGTTTTAGTGAACGGAAAATAATAGACTTGGTATTTTTATAAAGCTAATAAGATGGCCTTTAAATTAAAATCACAATCATTTGTCAGTTTTTAGCAAAATTCACAATTTTAGGGTAGTCGGATACCTTAATTCTGCGAGTTTCTGACGTTTTCCCAAAGTAACATGTGGCTTGGGTTTATCAAGAATCAGTGTGATGTCTTTATTAAAAACTAGCAGCTTCTCTTTCCTTGGATGCTGTTTTTAAATTGTCCAATTGCTGACAATTCTCTCCAAATTTCGCTTTTCATTCGGTTTCAACAGCTCAAAATATATTGGTCCTCGAATGTCCTGCTGATAAACAGCACTATTTTACTCAGGTTAAACTGCGGTTTATAAAATTAGAGGTGGCACACAAATGTTTACAATATGTCTTTTTCCTTGCGATGTTTTTGTATGTAATCCACTTTTATCCCAATTATCATGCAGTATAAGAAAGGATTGATTTTGTTTCGTGCAAGCCCAGACACCAAACTTTAAAATTTACTGACAAAGTATCCGACTACTTGCGACCACTTTAAAAAAAAAATGTAGATACTGACATTTTTTTACGGTTTTTGATTTATTAGTAACATTTTAAGAAAAAAAATGCTAAAATTAAGAAAGAAAAATAAGTTATTATTACCCAAATGGGAAAAAATGGGTAAAAATTGACAAAAAATAACATAAATGGGGTCCATTCTGTACCAAATGTTTATAAACAAATTTTCAATTTTTCAATTTTGATGTGTTACTTTGATATATTCACTTTTGAAAAGACCTTGATAAGAGATATTTTGGTTTTTACAAAAACTGGAGTACTTTATCTTAGTTGCTATATGAAATTGCTTAAAAAATCAGTGATTGTATTCACATAAGGGACTGTAAATTTTTTAATAAATCAGTGATTGATAAATATGATGGTTAAAACACTTCTACTATTATACAGAACATACACAAGAAACTTCAGTTAATTATTTTCAAAACATTTTTAGTAATCGCTGTCTTCGTTTGAGTTTTTTGATAAAAACATTTCGAGCAAAACGCATTTTAAAATTTGCCATCTCGTTTAAAGTTATGGTATCTACTATACTAGAACACTTGTAGTTGTTTTTCTAGTGAATGGAAAATAAAAAACTTTGTATTTTTACAAAGCTTATAAGACTGCCTATAAAATAAAATTATAAAAAATTGTCAAGTTTTGAAAAAAATCATGATTTTAGAGTCGTTAGGTACCTTATGTGGCACCGTTCTCGAATATTTCCACAACAATCCCAGTTTTTGAATAAGGTTCTGAATGGTTTGTTGAGCTGAATCAAGTAATTACACAAACTATGATGATGTCAGAAAAGAATTTTGCTCTATGAGAGAGCAGCTTATCTGCGAGGTCAAAATCACCCGGTTGAAACTTTTCGAATCCTCCTCTGCATGTTCCATCAGAAATTGTACCTTCGCCAAACACTTTTGATACATTTCTGCGCACTTCTTTAGTATTTCTTCCTTGTTAAAATCCATGTTAAATACAGTAGCGTAAATGAACTTTATCAGTAACCATTTTAAATTATCACTTAATACTAATATGAATCAACTTCGTCTTAGTTCATTTGCTAGGTTAGTATGGACACATTCAGTGATAAAAAGGGAGAGACAAATAAGCGTCAGATGATCATGCGTATACTTGTAGGAACTTATTGTAATCGAAAGAGCTTTCAGCTACAAAAAAAACAACAACAACATTTTAAGTTATTTCACTGTTTAAAACTTTCTAAAGCACGCATTAAATTGCATGGAAATATGCAAATGACTTTTAATCTTTTCAACGGTATCTTGAACTTGAAATTATTAGATTTTATCTATAAAACTACTTATTATGTACTTTTAATGAAATTTTCGGGGCCGTGGGTAGCCTAGTGGTTAGAGCATCGGACTCCAGACCGGATGGCCTGGGTTCGATGCCCTATGCCATTAAATACCACGGAGTACGTGCTCGTTAAATCAGTGGGTCCGAAAGTCTTGTGGGCGGTCGCAGCAGAAACCACGAGTGCAGGGGGCTGGAGAATATTTCCCTCCCCTTCAGTTCCATGCCAAAATTGTGCAGGTGGAGATAGGTGGTGTCGCCATCTATCGTTAAGAAGTCCAACCTGTCTCACAGGCAATGTCAACTTTCATTCCTTCCCTTCGGGAAGGACACGACAGCAGCAACAACAATGAAATTTTCGTTACAAAAATAAGAAAAACTCTTCTTTTCGTATGAAAAACTGACTCATAAGCAATATTCTAACTCATAACCAAAACTAATTAATAACTTTTTAGAACTTAGTCATGTATAAAAAAAATTACTGATTTTAAATTTGATAAAAATAAGAATTAACTATGCATTTTTTCACCTCTCTTTAACTTTTTAACTATCAAACTATTTTCATGACCCGGGTACTTAAATTGGGAACTTTTTTATTGCAAAAATCAATTCTTCAGCACAAAATAAAATATACTTAGTAGTTAAAAATTTATATTTTGAATTGCTTGCATACAAAAATTGTTTGGTTTTATAGCAACTGCATATTCACTTGAAGTGGCTGCCTCACAACGTGGCAGTGGAAAAGTTAACTTTTAGTGGAGCAATATTTTCTGAAAAATAAAATAAAAATAAATAAAAATGAATACCTATTAGTACTTTAAAAATTCAGTTTTGTGTGGTCTAACTGGAAACACTTTTCCACAAGCACAGACTAACTCCGCTATTATAACACCAGAATCGCGTTTTCTTCCTTACCTTTTTCTCATTTCCAACCTTTTTTGAACAACAACAAACTTCGCAATGTCTTGTAGGTTGACGTTCCGCAAGAGTAGGGGAAATATAGGACATAAAATGTCGTTTATTAAAACATGCAAGTTTATGATACGATCATCATAAGTATGTAAAAAAATTTCTACAATTTTGATTCGAAATTCTAAAAATATAGTATAAATCCAACTACATTTTTATAGAGAAAAAATAAGTTCCAGTGTGCCTTGTCCAGTAAATGTAAAAATATCTTTTTATAATATTTTTCTGGCGTTTTGGGATTGTTAGATGAAAGGATATTTACTGATCTCAGTGATCTACACCACCTATAGTAAATTATCCCAAAAATTATCCTGTATAATACTTAGGCATGACATTTTGGAGCACTAGTGCCATTCCTGAGATAACCTCGGGCATGACAGTTATAAGGTTAAAATTCTTATATAAGATTCATTTCCATCTTGGACAATAATAAAAATAAAATGCTACGTTGAAATTTAGGGTTACATTTTTGTGAAATACAATAAATAATTTACGTACATATTTATTAAACAGAGTAAAGAGGAAGTACAAAACACAGAGAAAGAATCGAAATCAAAGTAATAATTGTTTTGTTGTTGACTGTTTGTCTCTTTGTGTATAATAAAGTTATCTTTTCTAATACGCATTGCACTAGGAGAAAGTATTATTTGTTCAAGAGTAAACGTGTATCGAATAAAACATCATCTTCCATTACGACTTAATTGTTCTGTCAATCACCGATGAGGGATCAATCTGCTGGATCACAGGTATTGTTAGAATTAGCGCACAGGATATGGATGCTGATCAACAGATAAATTTTCTTGTCATCATTATATGAAAGTTTATAATATGACTTTTCATTGACTATTGTCTTACGAAATGAAAATGAACATTAAGGCGAAACTATCCATTTTGATCTTCCTTTCATTTGTTGAAAATCAGGAAAACATGATACTTTGTAGCAGGAAAAGTTGTGTTAAGTGCCTGGGGCACTAAAATCGAGAGAGAGTACCTTACACTCATTATACTTGTGTTTAATTAGAAGAATGGAATAATATTTAATGTGTAATATTTATAAGATTTTAATAATTAATGTTTATCTTTTCCGTTATTTTTTTCCAAGACTTCCTTATTTTATGCTTCACATCATTCTTATCTTCTTAAGGGTTCATGTATATTAAATATTCATATTATGTTTGTGTTCTATATTGCTTTCTGTTTCTAAAAATATGCAAAGTCTTAGATTGTTTCATTATTTTTGTAATTATAAAAAAAAGCAAGAATCAATTCTGATAATTTTTGTTTTGAAATTTTTACTATCATTTAAATATATAATTAACGAGTTGATGTTTTGAATTAAGGGTTTTTAAATTTTAAAAATAGCTCTGTTTCGAAAACTTTTATAAATTCATTAACTCTTAATTATTTGCATGCTTATCAGGCTATGTTAGCTAATAGTGCATTTAGTTAGCCAATGGAGCTTCGTATTTCAGTCTTTGTTTTACAAAACATGCGTCATATAGAAGACTTATATAAGACACTTTATATCTATCCAGTTCAAAATCCTCAAGAATACTGAGAGCGGATATGAAGAATAGCGTGTCAAACCGAATGTTGACCTCATCTTCTACACGTGGTTTAAAATTATCATGCGTAATTAGTACAATATGGATTTGAAAAAAGTTTCAAGCCCCTGGTTAATGATTGAATGATTAAAGTTTCAAGTCCTAGGTGAAATAATATTAATAGTTGCCCATAGTAATTTATACAATCATATATTTGGTAACTATTCATTACAAGAAAAATGTGTTGCCCATTCGGTTCAATGGTTAGTGACGCTGACTACTATGCCGTAGAGACTGGGTTCGAATATCGGAGATGGGATGGGTGTTTGTAAATGTATAGTGCCTGTGTGGCATGGGGAAACTCCCAAAAAGGCGTCGAGCCGCAAGTCTTCTCGTGAAGTTGGTGGAAGGGGATGGGAGGCCCCTGATCCCCCCTAGGGTTTTCTCCCTGAAAATTGGGAGGGGGGGGGAACCGAACCAAAACATACTGTCACCTGAATGGTGCTCAAAGCTACGGATAACGACAGGCGTACATTTAGCCCTTATCATGATGAATTTCGTGGGCCTCGATTTGACAACTTCAGATGGGTGGCATTAGTAATAACAACAACAAAAAGACAAGGAAAATGTGTGAAAGATATTCACCTTGTACAAGTTTAATAAATATCGTTGGAAAATATGTTCTCTCAAGTTATTTGTATGAACTCAAAATGTGCAACTTTTCTTGATTTCCATATACTTGGAAATCTTACTAAATTTCTGAATAATCTTTTCTTAAAAATTTAGTTTTGTTTAATTATTATCGTGCTACAGCCACACCATAAGTCGTAGTTGAAGGATCTCAACATTGTAAATTATTAACCGATAAAAAAATCCATACCCTAGTTTACCTATGCACTTCTAGATATATATATCACCTGCATTATCAAAAATTCCATTAGAAATTTGTAATACTCTTATTTCAGATGCATAAATATGTACGGGAAATTTAAATGATTGTGTGTGACAAGTAACTTCTATAAATTCTTCAATGTGCTCTGTTATGTATAATATTAGAAACAAATATATTTTCAAACTAAACTCTTTTTTTAAAATAATATATATTCCCTTTTATATTAACGCGGGCTATTAATTACAATATTTTACTTACTCTTCTATTCAATATGCACAGAAAAATATTCAAATTATTTCTGGAGCTCTTAAAGAAATCCATACTACCTCTGTGAAGAGTCAACGATTTCTAAATCTCAAGAGACTGTATTTAAAATTAACAATTTTTGCTTTCCTCAAACATAACACAAATGTTTGTTGATCTAACCAAAGTATTTTGTTAATATATGATCATAGAAGATATACGTTTAAAATGTAATCTTAAAATATGGGACATAAAAAATTATTGGAAATAGATTTGTCTCGTTTGTTATATTTAAAGGATGTATTTCGTTTAAAAATCTCTGCAAAAGCTTCTTGTTTGCTGCAAGTCGAATAAGGAAAAATTTGCATAACAATGAAACAAATGTTTATTTTGAATTTTATTTGCATAAGCACAATTAATTTATGACGAACTGATACAAAATTTAGATAGATTTTCATCTTCCATTGATAAACGAAGAATTTAAGTAAAATTTTAGCTACGCGTGATACCTTTATTTGCTTAAGCATCTTAAATAAACATAGCTGTGTGATATTATTCTTTTGAAGATGCAAATAAACAGTAATTTGTTACCCAAAACAATTGCTGATCTTGCCGTCTTTGTGCAAATAAAGTAATAATATCGGAGTATATAGAATAAAAAGTCTAGTGAAGATTGTTTATATGGATACAAAGGATATTTAAATGTGACAACTTAGTTTTCTAAGGAATTCAAATTTATTAGAAGTGCATTATATATCAAATGTATCCATGCATTTCATTAGTGAGTACATAAAATTAAATATATTCATGATGCAAATGTTGTATTTCCCACATCATTGGGCTTTATTAGTGCATTATACTAGTGTATTCTGACAAATAAAACGAGCTGTGGAGTATTAAAATTAAGGCGACACAGTACGATTCGATTGACAAAAATCGGTCAAAAACTCAAATTTAATTTTTGTAGCTTAATTTATTTTTTGTATACTTTCTTATAACCTGACAAAATGTAAAAGCTCTAAACTTAAAAAACACAGAATTATGATAGCTTTTGTGTTCGTTTTAATTCACATCCCTTGGCAAATCAAAACTTTAAACTTACTTATCTCAGAAAGATAAATAACTATAGTTTGTCTTCTTTTAAAATGCTAGGGCATTTTTTATATGTGCCTGATGCTTTGAATTTTTTTTACCTATTGCTAATAGTACATGCAACAAAAGTTTGTATGCATTTTTGAATCAAATCAATACTTATTTTTTAAAAAATAATTGGAATAATTTTTAAGGAATTTTCAATAAGCATTCATAAAAAGAAGTATTGTACAAATACTAATCATGTTATCGCAAAACCCATACTAACTTTTGTTACGCATAGTTTGACGTACTTGTAAATCAAATTTTATGTGTGTACCTTCATTTTTTGTAGGAGGAGTAGCATTTTAAAATCACTTCACAAATTTTAAAGTTTTTTCCTTAAAAAATTAAATGGCTAGCTTTTTATGAAATTGTGAGCACGAAATCTGATGTACATAGTATACACACATAGAAGGCAGGCCACCCAAAAAATTTTGAAAATCCTTAAATTAAAATTTTTTGCATAAATCGTACCATGTCCCCTTAAAATGATTCAGATGTGAATAGAGTGGAACTACTGTATAGAAGGAGGCAGAAAAGACCTTCTAGTAAATGGGGGTTTTTAGACTCTAGCCTCAATTCTTATGATAGTTGTTTATGAAACAATTCAACCACTTCACAGAATTCTCTAAAAGCAGGTTGTAGAAGTTATTGAAGTTTGTATTAATCATATAAACTTCCCATATACTTCTGAGCCTGAAAAATAAGTATATTAAAAATTTTTAATAGGCTTTTGTCAATGCCTAGTTTTAATAGGTATCCAAGAGAAGTGCTTAAATACTAACTCAGATACTGATATTTTTTATCTGATAACAGTTTAAGAATGTTGATATCCTTCATCATACCAATTTCTTTAAAACCAATCGAAAGTGTAACCGATGTGTGACAAAAAATTTTGGAAGCAGCAAAAAAAAAAAAAAAAAAAAAAAAAAGTACTTAAGTATTATCGCAACAATCCCCAAACTCTATTAATAACTCACCAAGTTGGCAACCCCGATTTCCCATGTGTCGTACGCTCTAAAATGGCAACTATGTGCTTTGTTTTCTTTAATGTCACCAATAGGTTGCATAATATGTAAGAACCAAAAATAAATTTAGTTAGTATCTCAAGACTCATCAAGTCACCACTTTTAAAACAGATGTAAAGTTTACATTGGTGTAGAAGGCAAACACTTCGAACATTTAATTTATTAAAATGTTACAAAAATGTTTCCCGTTTTGTTTAAAATGTATTGCTTTTTTTAAGTTACACACTTAAGATTGAGTTTGCTAAAATAAAAAAAAAAATTATTTTATAAAAAAAAAGAAGAGAATGGCAATAATTGTTATGGATAGGGAAGTATCAAGTGTTGTACCATTTTGGAATTTCAACAAAATGGGTCATCTTATGAAATAAGTTGTATAGAGTAGAGTGTAATAATTTTCTTTTTATGGAGAGTAAAAGTAAGATAACATCGAACTTTTCGAACCCTCACTCAAACATATTACGTTAATTTTAGCTAAACCAGCAAGGAATTTTTCTCGGTTAGTGATTGTGATCGATAGAACGTCTGCTTAAGAAACATGTGTAAGAATTGTAAAATGCGTGGCAACAGTTGCGAATGATGGTATTTCAAAATATACCGTTGATCCCATAACCAAGTGAAATGGATTTTATTTTTTTTCGAAACTGATATGACATCCGTTTTCAACTCGTGCCAGTCCTACATTTAACTTCAGGACATCTTGAATATACAAAATTGAAAATCTGGTGTGCTCCATCTTTCAAATATGGCATATGAAACATTACTATCAAAAATTGGAACGCATAATTTAAAAAAAAAATACAAAACATTTCTCAACGAAATCATCCCTGTACAACGTGCAACGATCTGTTTTGACCTTTTTAATGATTTAGAAATCGCTTAGCTTCTAAAATAAATTTTTTCCTTAAAAAGAGCTTTTAAATGTTTTCAAATAAAACCATTGTAGGTCACAAAACTAAGAATGAATTAAAATACTTCGTAACTTTTATATATGCATAAATAAACATTTACAAAAAATTAACATAACAAAAATATCTGAAAGAAATTTTTGATGCTTTATTTCTTTTAAAATATAGAGTACAAATCCTTGTCATGGTTATCGCGGCACAGTACGTAATCGATTGTTGTAGCATTACAAATTATTTGTAAAATTGTTTCTTTTAAAATAAATTTATTCTTAATTTTTTATATAATTTAAATAAAACCTTATTAATTAATAAGATATTTTTAACTTATGACTAATATATATTTTAAAAGAAACATAGATAAAAAAATACGGAAATGGAGCAAAAACACATTTTCAAAACATTTTATCTCATGGACTTTTTAAATTGATTTCCTCTTCAGTAAGAAAAGAAAAAAAAAATAAGAGAGGAAATCCTTATTATTTTCACACCCAAAATTTCTAATAATACCTTAACTTGACATTATTCCATATTTCTTTAACTATTCTTTCTATTCCAAGTCAAAGGCTTCACTTTGACATTAGACTTGCGGAAGTCTCAATGTGTTGTTCTATTTAATGCCTTTTTAGTCCAGAAATGCATCTTTTCTTTCTTGAAACAGTTACATTTTTGAATCGAATGGTAAACACGTGCTATGTAGGAAATGAAACAGAGATGCTTTCAAGGAATCCACCTCCCGCTGTGCAGAATAGAGAAGGTTCTATGCTTGTTTGGGATTGCATGAATGCATCTGGAGTCAGCAACCTAGAAAAAATTCTAGATAGAATTATGAATCATGGCAATGTACATGGGCAGTGTAAAAATAATTTTTAATTATATGAGAAGCATTCCTAATAATACTTCGAATTTTGATACAACAGTAATTTTCATCATTTCAGTATTTAAGAGTTTTCATTTATTAACTTTAAATATTGTTATATGGAATTAAACTTTTTAATAATAACTTCAGTTAAAAGAATTTTTTTAAGAACATTTATATTATTTAAACAATTTTAAAAGAGCATTTCTTTTTTCATGGGTTCTGAATCACATTCAATGTCATTACTTTGAAGTGACTTGTTTTTTAATGACGACGCAGTCGGAAATTGCAAGAGGGTTATTTCGACGAAACTCGCAGTTTTGAACAGGTTTCTTGACGAGGATGTTACTTGAGCGATGGCCCTGCTCTCCAATTTACCACATCACACTAACTTCTCCCACCCTCCAATTATTATGTAAAATTTATGTTAGGAACTTTTTATTTCACAAATCAAACGAAAAAGAAAATTTTCTATGTTTACAGTGTTTGCAATATTTTAAGAACTTCAGGAAAAAAACAGATTATTCCAAGTTTACACTTTAATATCTTAAATTGCTTATAAAATTATAACCGTACAAAAAATTATATCCCCAAAACAAATACGTAGGTACTTTTAAGTCCATAATTTTAAAACGCAAAATTAATTATTATAACAGTTCAATCAAAAATTCTCATTAAATTCATATCTCGAATTTTTTTTATTCTTAAAAATTTTAAATAAGTCTCAATGTTGCTGTTCAGCATTGCTATAACATATATTTAACTCTGGTTTAGCGTTCAATTCAATCTAATGTAAGTTTCTTAACACAAAATACTACCTAAATACTTTTATCTCGAAATCATTTGGTTCAAAATATTTGGCTAATTTTTCCCTTTTCTCTTCGACATTTCCAAAGCATGCAGATTGAAGAAATTATTTGTTCATGGGAGCATCAATAAAAATTATGTAAAACAATAAAAGAAAACTTTACGTAATGTAAAAAAAAATCTACTCTACTTTTTAAATACTTTAAAAAAATATATTTAGGTTATGTTTCAAGTTCTCAGAATACGTCTTGCAAATTGGAAATTATTTTGTGTTTTTTCACTATTTATGCTTTATGAACCTAATATCTCTCTCTTGGTAAAATGTACCTTTCTATTTTTTACGCAAAGTTTTATGCGTGATTGCAATATTTGTTTGTTGTTTTTGATTACTTAAATAGTCCCCAAAGCTGATGAATTATGGGGGAAAAAAGAGTGATTTTTTTACTTCTTTTTTATTGCCCTATATTTTTCAGAAACAAAGTATTTTTGTAACCGATGTGGATATTTCATAAATAAAGATAAGTTTATATCAATCACATAAACTTCAAAATTTACATGTAGTTAGTTGTCCCTGTAATTTATTTAAATTTTGAAACCAATTTTTAACAAACAATTAGCAATAAATGAATTAACATTAGTTTTAATGCCACCTAAATGACATGGAATATAAGAGATATTTAAGTTTATTAACCTCTTTCTTTTGGTCAAATGCTTACAAGCTACTCGTGTTATTTTTTATACCTATTTATCAAAAATTTCCAAACGAGGTAATTATTGTATATTATAATGAAGAATGTCCATTATGTGTTTCGTATTAGTAGAAGAGGAAGGATTATTCCCAAATTGATGTCTATTAATGCTGGTTAATAAAGGAAGGAAATCTCCACAATTATTTCGAACTATATCAGAACAAAACTTCACCTCATTAAAAAATTACCGGATGTATAGAAGTAATAAACAACTCAATTCAATTCTTGAAATCAGGCATATGATTCTAATTACTAATCAAAACACTGCAGTCCAGATGTTGTCCATGATTCAGATAGTAACACAAAATCGACAATGTCGATTCTATAAAGATAATTAGAGCAAATCGTAGTTCTATTCCATTGTTAAGGATCGATAGAACAAACGAAATTATCCAAAATGGATAGTGAAGCATTCTGAACATTATAGACAAACTCTCAATCACACTAATTCGATGCCATTTATCGATTTATCGCGCAGTTACTCTGACCTCTTGGTTATATTTCGAACAAGAGAAAACTATTTCCTTATAACGTTCCAGAAGGAGTTCAGAGGCCTTGTTAGGTTTAGTAGTAACAGACTACAGCCTTAAAAATCAGACAGAAAAAATGATGTCAAATGGTTCTCTCTCTGTGTGTGTGAACTAGTTTTTAAATCACGTTTATTTGAAACAAGAAACGTATACTGTAATTTGCTAGGAAAAACGTATAAAATGAAACTTGACTTTCATACAGTTAAAATTTTCTGAATTTTTTTGCTATTAAGAATCAAATAGGAAATTATAATTAATGTTTTTTATCATGTACTAATTAAACACATATGTAGTATCAAAAATATGAAATTAATTAGAGAAGATTAAAAATATTTTTTCGTATAATATTTAAGTAAATATATGTATACAAATTAAACAAAAAGAAGGAGAGCAGTTTTTAAATTAAAATGACAATATGTAAAATGAAATTTGAAATCATAACACTAAGATTTTTTTTCAAATTAATTATTAGAAAAGACGGATAGTTAGTTGTTTTATATATCACTCTGGTTTTACAATATTGTTAATTGGAAATTTTTCAGAAAATTTGAAAATATCAATATAATTACATTTTAATAAGGCATAAACTCTAAACTCACTTGTCCAATTAAAATACAACTAATGTAAGAAATCAATTTTCAAGAAAACAAACTATTAGAAGTCTAAGTGGCGATAAATTAAAGAAGGTGAATACTTTTAGATATACAAATTTTGAGTTTCTAAAAAGAATGAAATTAAAAATAAGAAATAAGTATTTAAGGATTGATTAAGAATAGTTCATCCTTTTAATGGGCCCAATGATACAAATACATATTTTTTAATTTATATTTTTATTCAAAAATTGAAGAGCAAAATTAATTTTATTTTATAGTTTAATATACCCCAAAATAACAATGAATGCACATAAATAGTATTTCTGTCTAATATTAATTATTTCTTCCAATTCGCGATGCGTGTTTTCCAATATTTTCTTAAAGCGTCTAATAATTTTTTAAACTAAAAATAAAGTTTTGCATGAAATCTTTTAAAATTTTTAAACATTTTAAGTAAGCATCGTTTTACCATTATGTTTTTTCTACGAAATGATACTTAAATTAACAATTAAAATATCGTCAGAAAATTAAATTTGTTGCAACTCGTACTGGTCTTACGCAGATATTATTAAATGACTCTCAGAACACGTACGTAAAAAATGGGATCAATTTTATTTAAATCGTCAAGGCATTGAAAGATTTACAAATATTTGGATCGCAATGTTTTCGCTTTGAAGACACAAAAAATACCTGTAGTAAATAATTCCACTCAAGCAGTATCAGTAGCAGGGGAAAACATGCTCTTCTGCTTCGATTACCAGTAATAAGGAAAGGAAGAAAATTACGAAATGGTAGGAAATCAAATCTATAAAAATACTGTAAAAAGTCGGTGCAAAAAAAAAAAAAAAAAAAAAAAATCCGTTTTTTTTATAAAAATTGTAAGAAAACGAACTGAATGAACCGAAACACACTACAATTAACACTTGATGAATGTGTCTGTGGATGGTAGGCTTTGTTGTTTTCTTGTAACAGTATTTGGTAAGAGATTAATTTAATATTTGACAGGGTATTCTTAAAGAAACAGTAACTTTTCTAGAAAAAAATATAAATTTTCAACATGTTATCTCTTACCTCATGTCATAGATTTATAACAATGGACATCTATTTATAAAACAAGTTAACCAAACGATCTATTTAAAATTGAAAACGATCAAGTTAGTAAGGGAAAAAAATACTCTGCAAGAAGGAAAAAAAAATGTAAATAAAATTACAAAGAATTGAAGTTAATCATATGTCAACCACCAGAACTATGCTTGAAAGTATATTAGTATAGTTTAATTTTTGATAAATAATGGAAGCCAATTTAACATTAAGTACAATAAAATATTTAAAACAAATTCCACATATCTTATCCTAATGTGCATATGACAAGATGTATTCTTTTGAAAAAAAAAATATTTTTTTGCTATATTTGATACAAAAATGAAAAATTTTATTATTAAGATAAACAAAATAACTTTAAAACTGTCTTGCTGAATTTTATATTTACTTTCAAATTTACTTTTTTAATAAAATTTATTAAAATTCATCAAAATATAATTATTTTTACTTAAATATTAGAAATAAGTTCCCTTTAAAGTGCTTTTTTTGACAAGTAATATCTGTTACAACGCATTTAAGAGTGTTAATTAATTAGTATTTCGAAACTTAAAACCTGCAACTGCAATATTTTTTTTATCAAATTTTATTTCCCATGCTTCCTATGCTAGAAGAAAATAAAAAGAAAAACTCAAACCATTTTTTTAAATTTAAAATACATCACTTTTGTAATTTTTCTGTGTTAGAAAATATTATGTATTATATTCAAGATTGACGTATGTTTCTGTATGATACGTATGATGTGCTCATTGTATGATTGCAATTTTATGAAAGAGAAAGTAAAGAAAATCATAATATAGACAATTGATACAAATAATTCTGTAATAGTACAAGTAAAAAGTGTACAACATGATACATATTACCTTAGCGATTCACAAGTTTTTTTTTCTAAAAAAAGTTACAAATGTTGAGACATTTAACAGTTTTTCAACAATGTATTACAAAGAATAATAAGTAGTAATAAAGACTACATAGTAATAATTAAGTATAAGAAATGTGCTAGAGGTTAGACTTTAATTTTCTAAGCCATTCTAATATCTAAGTAGATTTCGATTATATATAACTTTTAAATGGATTATTATAATTAAATTTTAATAAATACTGACATATAATCTTCAGTTTTAAACTAAAAGTATGTAAAAATATATTTATAGAAATATATATATTTTTATTTATATATTTTATAAATGTTTCAAAATTATTACATAAAGTATTATAAAAGTATATGTTTCCTAAAATTAAGTTTTATTCATAACACCACATTGTATATGAGACTAGATTCCAGCCCCTCCGCTATATTTTCTCTATTTTATACAAATTTAAACAGCTCGAGATTTTTTTAAAACGCAAAATCTGAAAATAATATGTTTGGATATCGCGAGTATAATTAATATCTATCAGTAAATAAAATTATATAATAAAATCTTAGCATCCATTGATGCAATTAAATTCTGTAAAATATGAAATAACTTTTCCTACCATACATATTTTTTCTATTAAATCAACGTAGTAGTTTTCTTTTCTTCAAACAAATATTTGTTAAATATGCTTGAAACCGGTATGGTCGCAGCGAAGATGTCAAGGTATACAAGAATCACTTTCTGAAGTAAACAAACACGTGCTGTTTGGATTGATTTTCATTAGATTTTAATTGAAGAGTTTTTGCAAATATAACTTCAAAGATGATTGAAGGATCATTGACCGTCTATACCATTCGATTTGTTTTTTTTAAATACAATTATGGCTTATAATCATGTAGTAAGTAGAACGCAAGAAAAAAAAAATTCACGTAATTGGCGAGACTGTGTAATGAGGCGCATCCACTAAAGATACAGTAAGGGGAAATGGGAATCTTACAATTGTCAACATACATTTTGGCGACGATAGTAACAATCATAGAAAAAAAATGTTTTTGAAATAGTAAACAATTTTTGCATGTTGGGGAAATTAATCTAATTTTGGAAAGTAATTTGTATGAAAGATGAAATCTCTGGGGTTTCTACAAATAATATCATTTGAAGGTTATTCAGCCCTATTTTTTTTTAAAATCATGTTTCACTGTCCTGAATCACACACTTTAAAATAATAACCTTACCATAGTTTGATGATGACTGATTTTTTCAAATACATGTTATCATTTAATTTGAATGACTCTTTTAGCATTTTTTTTCGCTTAGTTAAAATCAAATAGCTTATTAATAAAGATTTTGAGGAAACGAATTGTTAGTAATTAAGCTCTATTTAGATAATCTGAATAAAAAGAAAAACGTTAATTTAACAATTATGTGTTCTAGATTAAATATATTTTATAATATATTAATTATTTTTAAATATGTGAGGTCATATTAATAATAGATTTGAAAACTTTCGTTAAAAAAAGTTGTGGGAATAAAATACGACATCATTTAAAAATTAAATTTGTTAAAAAAATTTGAAAGCCGTCTCGTAAAGAATTGTTGCATCTGAAAGACTGAATTCACGGATATGATTTCACTTAATAAAACAATTTTTTATCTCACCTAAATTAACTCACTTTTTACTGATTTTCATCTAAATTTATTATTTAATACAAAGCCTCAAATGCATTTACTAGTTACAAATGCATCATATTGATCTTTTGCTTTGGAATTCAGTAGAATAGAACATTAAGAAAGTAGATTATTTATTAAATCATGATAGTGAAAAGAAAAATTAGAATAGAATGGGTGCATCAAATGATATACGAAAATATTTTATGTTTGTTAACATTTTTGTCTAGTACGAATATTATTTAAAAAAAAACATTTCAAAACCCTTAAGGTATTTATATTACATGGACCAGCTGGGTGGAGTAGATGGTTAGACACTGGCCTTGTACGCCAAGTTTGCGGGTTCAAACCCGACTCAAGTAGGTTAATTTTCATGAAGCAAAAATTCGACACAGTGTCAATGTCATATGATTACACAACGTTTAAAATATTTCTGGATTGACAATATTTGGCTAAGGTGTCCATGAGAAATTAAAATTCCTAGTACAATTTCGCTTCGTCAAAACTCAGTTGTCTCCCTCTGGAGAGGAAATTGCGTGTCGAAATTACATTGCGACAATTGTTATCTACTATACGGTGCCGTACTAAAAAGGGATATCTGCTCCCGTGGAATGTACTATGTCTACCATGGTAATAAACAATCCGCAATCCCACTTGAAATATACAACACACAACACACACACACACACACAACACAACAACACATACAACATACATACATACATAATACATAAATATATAATATATATAATATATATATATATATATATTACATGTGAATATACTTCTTGATTATAAAGTTGTAAAAGAAAAGTAATTTGATTTCACGGCATCTCCGAAATTAAAAATTAAATAATAATTTTGTTCGGAGAGAATAGATGCAGTTTTATTGTTAAGAGTAAGTGCTTGATTGAATTTCTTTTATAATTTATGTACGTGATTATACAAACTTGGAATAAAGTGAAAGTATTCAGTCTAAAATCAGAGCATTCAACAATTAAGATTGCAGGAATCATGCGCACTAATTATTATTATAATGTTTTTATTTATTTAAAAAAAATTGGAATAAAATTACTCTAATTGAAATTAAACAGGTTTCTAAAAGTACGAAGCGTCCGCGCTCTTTTAGCTAGGTGCAGATATGAATTTTGCCCCAAAGATTTATTAAACGTCCTTCAATTTCGTTAGGTAAGGCAATTTGAATTTCAAATAAACTTCACTTCTTTCAGTACTGACAATGTATGCGTTTTTAATGCATCGTCATTAAGAGATAAGTAATAAAAATACGATTAATATTTATTAAAAGTTCTTAGAAAATTTTTTTATCAAAAAATTTAAGTAATAAATAGAAAAAAACTTATCAAATAGGAATGAAAATAAAATATAATACACGACTGGTGTTTATTATTTGTGCAAATGCTCTGATAGAGTTGAAGTGCTCAAGATTTTCAAATCTTTAATTCTTGTTCCATATTTATAAATTTAATTACAAAAGATTTTGAATATTTGTTTATAGGATACACAAAAATGTTATAAATAACTAATTTTGAATTAACATATGTTATTATTAATACACATTTTTGAAAAATCAGAAGTAAAACAATATTCTCCCGAAAAATTTCTTTTTATATTTAAACATAAAATAAAGATGGTGATGTATTATTTTTTTAACTGAACCATTTATAAATAAGAAAAAAACAATTGTATTTTGTTTATTTCTTTTCTAAAGAAATGCTCCAAATATTTTTTTAATTGAAACATTTTTAAATAAATCCTTAAAATTTTAAAAAGATATGATTAATTTTGTTAATTATGCATTAAAAATATATTTTCACATTGAAGCAAAATTTAAATTACAAGAAAAATTCTAAATTCGTGAAAAAACTTCAGAAAAAAAGTAATTTAAGAAAAATGAGTGTGATTAGAAAACAAAAAACCACACCGTAGAAAAATATCAAGTCCCTCAATACAAAAAGGGTAATAAATGTACAAAAAATTGTACGGAGCGAATAATTTTGTTAAAGTACTGAACTGTGGTCCGTTCTAATATTTATTTCAACCAAGTTTATTTCGTAATTTTGGCCTTTCATATATTTTTTTATCTTCTTTATTCAGAATTCAAGTAAATTCTCTTATATGTACAGTTAATTCACAGAAGAAAAAGTAACTTTTTTAAAGTCTGAGCTATTACTACATAATATGCAATCAATAAAGCATGAAAGTTTTACAAATAACTGCTTCCTATCAGAAATTTTCTATGTTTTTTTAAAAAAAATGCAATTCGTTATAAATAATCGGGTACAGAACGAGACACTTCATAATAATCCATTAAAACTTGTCACAGGTCTATTTCGCGTTTCTCTACTAACAAATCCTCTTGGGGAAAAATGGTCTTTAAAATTTAATTTATTGAAAACCTTCCTGCTAAGAAGAAGATGTGAGCCTGCAAATTAAGTCTTGTATATAAAGAGATTAAACTTTTGAGTTAGAGGTAGAAGAAACTAGGATATACTAAATGATATTAAGATATAGAGAGATTAGAGAGAAGTTAGATTGCTACGACTAGCAGTAATATATTAAACATAATGTGAGCGTGAGCACTTAGTCAATGAATATTATAATAAAGTTGACGATTTGTCAAATAGAAGTTAAATTAGATTACGTCGCTAAAAGAATCTAAAGGTATTGCTTGGACGTAAGTGATGTTTTAATTATTAGTCTTCTCGTATCTCATCGTCCTCGCTATTGTAATTCATATTTAGAGTTTGGGTCCATCTATAGATTTGGTTAAGTTTTGTGTTGTTGATATTGACAATAAATTGATATTATTTTGAAATATGGCAAGTCTTCTTTCCGACCTCCCCACACTGAGGCATGAAATACCTCTTCCCTCACAAACTCATAGCGTGGAATATAATCTCATTATGTCTAATAATTCCTGAAGTCCGTCACGTGAATTGATTGATTGATTGTTAACACCGTATTTTGAAGCAACACAAAGGTTACTGTCGACGAACTTCGTAATTTTGAACGTTGACTAAATGATAAGGATAATGCCTAACCGGGTGTGACATTTACCAAATCTCCAGTTTTTGCCTCGTCGGATTTCATGTACATCAACTACTCTATACGGTGGATATTTAGCGGAACCAAGACTCGACTAAAATACGCATATTACGCAATTGTAGACATGGACTGCGCAACCAAATTTTCTTGTGATAGTTCAGTGAATAAGTAGCCTTATAAACATAGACATTTCGAACCATGATTTAAAATTACAAAGTCAGTTTCAAGCTTTATCTTATTTTTTATTAATGTCGCTCTCTGAAGTAACGCAGAGCTTATTGGCGACAGTTCTCCGTCAAATAATATAACCAAGTCTTTCCAAACTTCTACATCAAGCTCTGAGCTACTGCAGATTTGACGTACATCAGCTGCTCTACACGACTGGTCTTCAGCGACACCAGGATTCGCTGGCGCGAGTATATGACCGTGATTATTTGGCTACCATACTTAAGGCATGGGCCAACTGGGCCCGAGCCCAGGGCCTTACCCTTGGTGGGGCCTCGTTTCGCGTTCTCGACTATGTCTTAGTAAGATCATGATTCGGATAATTTCCGTACATATCCTCCGAAAAACAGGGAATTTCAAACTGCATGTCAATTGTCAAAAGCGGTGAGACAGTATCATTATGTGGTGACCGTTGTCAATGTCTAGGCTTAGACCTAATACCTTAAACAATCATTAAACTAACTCCTTTAGTCGAAATGCGGCCATCGGTTGAGCCGGTTTGTGCCTAAGTTTTTAAGATTGTGAGTGGTGCATCTATTTATTTGCTTCGCTTGACAATGCAAACTACTTACTATCCATTTTGAAAGATCTCAGGTGGGGCCTACTTTTGCATAGTGGCTCAGGGCCTCAAAAAATCTTCTTTGGGCCCAGGGCCTCAAAGTGTCTTAAGACGTCCCTGCTACCATAGCTAAATATTCTCGTAGAATTTCCAGAGAATAACCATAGATATTTCTAACCTTGTGATTAAAATTCCAATTTGAGTTTCAACAACCTAAAGCATTACAGTACTGTTTTTTTTGAACGACAGTTTGAAAACAGGCAGACTGAAACATTTGAAAGAAAGCATACTTTAATATGTTGTGTATTGAAGTAAGTGGAAGAATGAAGTTTAACGAAGAATGCTAAATTCAGCTGTGGTAATGTAGATGCTTAAATTTTAATTACAATATGCTCTCACGAAATTAACTCTTATTTAAAGGAATTTCATCCTGAATTTTTGGCATAAAATTGTTTATTTTAAAATTTGTGTGGGAGATATAGCAATTTTATAAACTTTTTTTTTTTATAAACCTTGGAACTATTTTTACAAAATTATTCGAATACATTTGTGATATTTCTTAAAAATTTTCAGCGTTAATGAAAACATGACTAGCTAGTAAGAAAAAAAGATTTTTTTTTAATATTGAAGAGAGAAATATTCATAAGATACAGAGATAAGCTTTTTTTTTGCATACAAGTAAAACTAAATGAAAACTTTAAAAAATCTTCATTTTAAAAAGGAAATATCTTAAATATTAACATGTAATGGATGAAAATAAATGTTAACTTTTGCACACTATTTTCACATAGTTATTGATATGTTTTAAAGGCAAAAAATTAAATACATTAAAATTATATTAAACATACTATGTTATGTTTCGCTCTTTTTTGTTAAAGCAAAATATTCAGCAGTCAGATTATGAAACTTGCAATTTCTTGGATAAGTAAAGCGACTTTTATACAAATAATGGAGAAAATATGATGTGTGCTTTGGAGAAAAGATATAATGTGGTCAAAGAAACGGAAAAAAACGGTCATCGATTCCTTTAGGTAAGTCGCAATTACTGAAGCGATGTTATTACAATAATCGTATATCTTATACTTTATAAAACATAAAAATTAATATTATTCTACAAATAAATCCTATTGAGACAGAGGTAATAAACTCATTTCTAGCCCAGTTCGATTTTTAACGCAAAAAAGTTAAGAGGGTTGGACTATAAGTAGTTACAGTGATATAATTTTTCTTTCCGACATTTAGCTTCGGTGTGGCAGATGCGCTGTTTGTTTCAATTCATACTATAGTGTCTTTATTTTTTTACAGTGGCAAATTATGTTGAATAACATCAGTTCTCAAATAGTCTTGTTATATCAAGCTCCTTATTTTATCTTTTACCTTACAGAAAAAAATAAATTTATTGCTATTTTTCTTAGAAAATATCATAATTTATTAGAAATTTCTACAACCATTTTATTTCGATAAAGATATATTGAAAAAGGACCTAAAATAAATGAATAATCATTGACAGAAAAATAACAAAATCAGTAAAGTTCAATGCTATTTTTAACATTAATTATCAAATATAGATTGACTGATCAAATTAAATCTTTTTTAATGTAAATAAATATTTGTTTTTCTTCTGTAAACAGAGTATTTAATGCGCAAACAAAGTAGAAGAACGGTGTGGCCGTTGTGTTATTTTGATGTAAGAGTCGCAACAAAATTCTCTGCTATTGGTGCGGAAATAATGCATCGATTCTATATGGAAAGTAACAATTAATTGATGAATGATATTGCTGAATATCAATAATGGTATACAATATTAAATTTTAAAGATAAAGCTGCGGTGTGTTTAGCTAAATTTTTGATAGATGTTTTTATATTGGGCCATTCACTTGACATGCTTATACCAAAACAGAGAGGCATTTAGATGTTGGTACCTCACTGCTCAAAGGAAATTCTTGATTATTTAGACAAAAATATTCTGAAAAAAGAGAATATGAGCAATCATATAATGTATAAGGTCTTTCATATTTGATAAAACAAATGACTGTTACACACAAAAGCGTAAATATTATCAAAATTCCAGCGTAAATAATTTCGTATTTTTAGGTAAGGGTATTATGTAATTATCGGTGTCACAAAATCACTTCCTACAAATTGTTTCTCCAATTTGTAGGAAATTTTGTTTCTACAAAAGTGTTTCTCCCAAGACATTAATAAGACATTTAACGCTAGAAAAAATAAACCTTCCGTAATTACGTTTTTAAAATGTTACATGTCTTTTGTAATGAAAATATGGAATCTGTGTGTGTGATCAAATATTAAAGCCAAAAGAAAGAAAGAAATCGAAAGCTACTGAAAGTTCAAGAACACTGAAAAACTAATAACAATCAATTTAAAAAGAATATTATCTATCATTAAAAATGTAGAATTCATCAGAAAGATCAAAGGTTCTCAAATTTCTGAGATTAAGAAGCATTCACCTGGTTTCTATAATTACAAACTACCACCGGTTTTCCTTTTGGCTTCTGCTAGCTATAAGCCATTTCATGAAAGTATTGTGATTAAAACTAACACATTAAAGTTTGTAGGATTAACTTTATTGCTCTGGGAGTAATCCCTTTTGATCTTAGAAATTAAGAGTGGCAGGCATTCAATTGAGTTGGGTTTGAAATAATTTTAGACTCATTTAAACATTTACCTTTTAATCGATCATAAACTTCACAGAGCTGAAAATAAATTTCAGCCTTGGTTTTAATTGTGTTTATTTTTGGAAGGATAGATTTAAGCACATCGATGGCTGCATCAGTGGCCTTTTTATTTGGTATGAACATAAGAACAGAAAAATCCAAGCGTTAACCTTCTCTTGGACTTTCCATTCAGGGAGTTTGGAAGGATGTAAACAAACACACACACACACAAGGCCTGCAACACCATTCACCTAAAAGATTAAAAAAAATGTCCATGAGCGAAAGAAGGATGCTACATACAGACGGGAAGTAAGTCAAGCAGGTAAAACGGCGTGTAAAAAAGAAAGAAAGAAAAAAAAAAACCCACACCGTTATTCCAAGCGCTCACTTCGATCTTTATAAAAAGAAACCTGTTGTGCTATTATGACCACAGGGCACCGTTTGAAGAAAGGGAGGGGGGAGGAAAAGGCAGGGAAAAAAAGAGTTATTCTACGTCATAGAACTTTTCACCAATCGCTGAAGACAAGAACGAGAATCGAAGTCACTCACCTGTCCCGCCGAATCTGAAGCAGCTGAGGCAGTTGCTTGTGAGACATCGAAGTGCACCCCACGCAATTTTGCAATGAGACAGTGGGTTGGCGAGTTTTGATGACATTTGGAAAAAAAGAAGAGTATACTGGTATACATTTTTTTTTCTTCTGTTCTTCCGAGTGTCCACTAGACCTTGCTCCAATGGGTGTGTGAACAATTTTTAGTGACTATCACAGAAGTTAGACGTTCTGTACATAGTTTCTTGTAAATATGGGCTACCGGGATCATCCCAACATGTGGTTGCTTTGGGTTATTGGATTACAGATTGGATTATTGTCGCTGGCAGCGTCGGGTAAGTTCATTGGATATAATATTGTAAAATTGTTAATTTTTGTTTATTTACCTGGATTCTGTAAGTCTTTCAAAATAATTAGGTCAAACTAAATTGTCAAGTTAAAGGAGGCGTTGTTAGGTTTCGACTTCGAAAATGACAGTAGTACGTTTCTCGAATGCTATAGTGCTCATAATGATAAATAATGTACATGTGTTCAGAAAATTTAGTGTCAAGCCGGATATTGTTTTAAAATTTGTATCGGTCATGTATATCAATTGTGAGGGCAATTTCTTTTTCATATAGATGCGTAACTTTAAATAGCAAAAATCGATTAAGTTACTCAAAAAAGCAATATTTCTACATAACCACTTAAAACTGGATGTTATTTTAAGGACAATAATGTTTAATTTGATATAAATGTTCTATAAACGTTTCCATGGCAACTTATTAAATTCATTATTTATTTTTAAATATACACATATCATTTAAATTCCTTTGCTTCAGAAAAAATCGTATTTAGTTTGTAAAATATTGCTCAAATTTATACATTTTTTAATGTAGAAAAATTTATGTGGTATCTTATAAATTAACCCTTTGAGAGGCACGGAATTTTTGAAAATAAAAAAAAGACCTATGATGCACAAAATGTATTTATTTTTAAATCGCACAAAAAAGTTTTAATTTTATTAATAAAGAAACAAAATATAGTAATAATAACTCAAACTCTTTGCTATTTGGTGGGATTCAAATAATCCCTCTGTGGCACATGCGCTCATGATTGAAACATTTTGAAAGTGGCTGAAAAAATATTTTACCGTGCATATGTACTTATCAAAAAGGTGAGATATTTTTAATTTCACCGTGCTTCAAAGAATTTAATGGAACTATGGAAGCGTAAAAGCATATTAATCAAAATACGTATTGATTCTGAGATAAAAATATTCTTAAAGTCTAAAATTTGAAAAAAAAAATTTATACGGCTCGTTAACCAGAGTAATTTCATAATTTTTCATTTTTTACGAAAAATGAGTGGTTTATTATTAAGTAATGCATATACAGTATAGTATGACAATTTTGGCTGGAATTTTGTTTTAATCTCATTATAGTTGTAATCAATATTCTAAATAAAGAACATACTTATGTACTTTTTTCTATATTTTAAACTTTGATATCTTTAATAGCAGCTCTATTTTTTAGGCAACGTATGGCATTAAAAATTATATTGAATAATTTTTCAAAGAATGATTATTACTTGTACAATTTTTATCAAATATATAATAATCCCTTAAGCGGAACAAATTACCTAATTTTTAAGTCTAATATATATATATATATGCAGAAAAAGTGTCAGAGAGCCTATATTTAGAATAAACACTATCTATCCCCTGCATTTTAAACACGTTTTCATAAAAAGAAGGTCTTTTTATTGTAGAACATTTTTAATGAATTATTTTTTAAGTTACTTTGCGAAAAATGGTTAAATAGTTACGTAAAAAACAAATTTCTTACATTTGTATTGCGTCTATTAATTCCTTCCATATTTAAAGAACTTTTCTCGCAACATATTTTTTTAAATTTTACATATTTATTAGATAAGTGAAAAGATATTTTTATTAAAAATTCTACAAAAAGAAAAAAACATATATTTTTTCAAAAATGCTTTTTGAAAATATCTATGAAAATCTGTCAGAAATGGGCACATATATCGACTCTCAAACCGCTTAAGTATATCAAAACGAAACTAGAACAAATTTATTTCGCAAATGTAACTTTATGCTTAATTATATAAGCAGTGATAATTTCCGACATCATGTGACTTTTCTCCAACTTCTAAAACATAGTTTAATTTAAAGTTTATTATATGTCACATAACTTTAATTTGAAAGAATTTTTTTAATAATTTTAACTTAAATGAATAATGCCATTTTATGTGTGTATACAAGATATATGTTTTTTCTTTTGTTCTCTTAATACCTTTAACGCAATACATATCAATAGGATTCGATATGTTTGTTTTGCATAAAATATTTTCTCGAAATCTAACTTTTAAGTATGGAATTTTTTTATAAATTATACTAATCGAGTCTTTAAAAATTTTTCACAGTTCTTTCAAGAAAAGTTTTAGATTAATAAAGCATTATTTTTATTTAAAAATCATCTAATTTCTCTCGTAAAACCGACAAAGCGAAAATATGGACCGTAAAATACGCAATTTTTACATAAAAACAAGATAAAAATTTACAGGTACGCGTTATACACCGGGTTAAATATGAGAATTAAAAAAAAAAAAAGATGAACATATATTTAAAAAAAATTAGGCTCCTACACATATACCGAAATACTACGTATTTAAAAAAGAAATGACATTCCTCATACACTTAAAGGATTGTAGTTCTTAAAGGTTGTGTTCTATTTTTTTTTAAGCTTTGAATAATACTTGGAATAAATGACTTAAAAACATTAGAGTATTGCGCACGTACATTTCAGGTTTTTTTCGGAAAAAAGGGGGTGCACGTTATATGGCGAATATACTTATAAATTAAAAATTGCAGCTTGAAAGTAAAGGTGCGCATTATACGCCGGATTTTAAGAATACTCCGAAATTAATAAAATGTTTTGAGAATTTTTTTAAAAATTTAAATTTAATGAATCAATTTTTTTTAAAAAAAAAAGGCACTGTATATTTTGTGATTTTTGAATACAAAAAATATACTTAAAATTTTCTAGAAGTTCAAGATTGTATTTGAAGAAAAATTAATTACATTATACAATCTAGATTGAATTAAAAATTTCAGAGAGACAATATATATATATATATATATATATATATATTGCTACACACATATTATTCATATATGAATGTGTTAAAAATAATTTCATTTCCCACTTTTTTAAATTTTTTTTTATAATTTATTTATATTTAAGACATGAAAAATGCTTTAGCACATGCTATAAAAGAAGGACATGAGTTTAAAAATGGTTTATATTTTTTGTTATAAAATGACTTAATTCAGTGTTTACATTAACAGATTGTTATATACCTTAAAATCCGGCGTATAACGCGCTTTTTCAACATAAAAAATAAGATCAAAATGTATGGTTGCGCGTTATATACAGAGTATAAAAATTATAGCTTTAAAAAAAAAAAGATGATCATAGAAAAAAAAATTAGACTTCTACATAGATCGAAATACTGTTTATTTAAAAGAAATGACATACCTATAATGAACTCAAAAGGTTGTAGTTCTAAGAGTAAACTGGCTTTTTCTAAAGCTTGGAATAACTCCTCGAATAAATGACTTCAAAATATCAGAGTATTGTATACGTAAATTTCAAGTTTCATCGTAAAAAAGAGGGTGCGCGTAATACGAAATTAAAAATTGAAGCTTAAAAGTATAGGTGCGCGTCATACGCCGGACTTTACGGTATATATTAAGACATTTGTACTAAAGTGGTTCTCCTTTGTTAAACTTTTAACTCCAGACACATTTTTTTAAAATGTAATCATCAGTTCCTGAATTTCGAAATGGCTCTTTAATAATACGCATCATAGGTTGATGCAATTCTAATGAAATCATTTTTGACAATTGATACCAAAGATTCCCACGTGTCTGGATGAAACGAATACCTCTTTTTTCGAGAATTAGGCACTTGTTTAATGGTTGACAAATCACACGGAAAACGTTACGGTTTAGATGAATAAGGAGAAAATGGAAAGATCCGGTTTTATTGAATTCTTGTCGGAATTATCCCTGTCGACAAATCTTGTTGTGAAACTTATGTTTTTACTGATTCCGAGCTGCAGGTTTTACGGTAAGGAGTTGTGATGCCTTTGGGTATTTAATGAATTAGTACAGATTAAAGAAATGGGGTATTAGGAACTGTTATATAATCGGGATATTCTCGTATAATGTGTTTTTGAGTTTCTTTGTAATTACTTTTCTTTATCACGCTTGAATTCATTTCTGAATAATTTTTCAGCAATTATAATTTTTATATACATAAATTAATTGCTTTGAAGAATTTTTTATTATTTATTTTAATGCATTGTTATTTATGAGATGAAATTCTTTAAACAAATTGAAGAATAAGCTTATCTATTAAAAAGAACATTTCGTTAAGTGTTGTTGAAATGCGTACGCTTATTTGCATTTCGTTAGTTTAGTAAAATGATGTGAATTACTATCAAATTAAAAGCAATCATTCTTTAAATTTATTTTTTAAATACTATTTTATTCACTGTTCATTTAAAAACGTTCAGTTTGATTACACATACGTAAGCAAACACACACACACTCACACAACGGAAGTTATATATAATGTTTTAATAGATTTTTTTTTCCAGTAGATTTTAAACTTTTTTTGTGTATATAAGAAATTAAAAATAAAATTCAGTTTCTCAGATGTGATGTTATTCGTTATTTTACAGCAATTGAAAAATACACAGAACAAGGTTTTTTACTATGCGCGTAAGACCCAAATTTTTTTTAATAAATTTGGAATTTTTTTAGATTGGAGAAACTTGCATAGTTTAAGTTGGAATAGAAATTCTATTATAGCAATTGATATTATAATCTAGTTTATGTTAATAAAATTCGAAAATCTTAAAATCGTATAATTTGTATTGCAAAAATAATAAAGAAATTTGATTATTTTATAAAATTTCCTTGTTTCTACCTCGGAGCTCAGAATGTTATGACAGCTTAGAATATTGTTCATATTTTATATCGTAACTAATTAAATTTTAAGTACTGGCAGACCTATATGTATGCCTTTATTTAATTTTTTTAAACAACTATAATAACATGCATAAGTATTTTAAAAACAATAGCGTTAAAAATAAACTAAAAAAAATTCTTACGTGATGCTTTAAAGTTATTTTAAGGTCTTTCCCTTGAATAGTGAATATGAAAGGCTATATCTATGGAATAGCTTCTTGAGTTAAGGATTCTACATAGCACATAGCAGCAATTTTAGTTTTCTTTGCAGCATATTTTCAATTTCGGAAGGATATAAAGAATAAAAGAAACAAGCGACAAAAGACACGTAGTATTTCAATGTTCAATGTCTCAAGCAAGGATATATATGTAGTGTAAGTAATAGCTATTGTTTCCCAAAGAGACATAATAGTGCTGACTTCAATGAAACTACTCTTTTTTTTCCAGTGAAAGTTACATGAGTGACATTATAGCACGAGAAAAATATTTAACAAAAGAAGTGAAAAGGATGAAAAATAAAGAAACATTTTCGCCTTAAAATTTTTAAGCTTATTTTAAACATTTAATAGTAGTTTTTCATAGTTTTTTCTATTATTTTTTAAAAGAACACAATTAAATTGAGAGTAATTTTATGGGGAGATATCTTGCGGTTTACATTGAAAGGAATTTTTTCACTATTGTAAATTTATACTTTTTTGTATGAATACTTCAATATTTAATCATGCATAAAATAATAGGGAAAAAATGTAACAACTGATTCGTTTTCCAACGAATAATGTTTTCTCAGAGTTTAATTATAATTTTTTTTAAAAAAGGAGTGAATACAGTCTCTGTAAATAAAATTTTTTGTTTTCATTTTAATCTTTATAACTTTATAATAATTTTATAGTTTTAATTTTAAATAAAATTAGGATGCAAAGGAAGTATTTTTTTCTTTTTCTTAAAAGTACCGCCAGTTTATTCATAAATATATATAATGTTACAGAGAAGATAACCCATAAAGCAATTATTAATAAAAAATTCATATCTTAAGTTAACCAAACCACTTATATTTCAAATTTCAATCTTTCATTTGGCACTCTGTATTGATAAAGAAAAGAATGATTCCTTTATTTAAAATTCTAATTAAAAATATAATTGGGGAAATCTAAGACTTCACATGTTAAATTGCTATATATGACTTAAAAAATCAAGCACTTATATAGTGTGAGCTTAATTTAAAAAAAAAAAACTTCAGTTCTGTAGAGACTAAAAGATCTTGGGGAGAAAGTACTCTGATGTTATTTTACAGCATACCTGAACACAATAAAAATGTTTCAGTTAAATTCAGGGTCAAATGGTACATTTTATCGGTTTTGAACACTTTAAAACCCACTCGTGGCAATAGTTCTAATGAACTTAAATTTTTGATGCGTTTTTGTGTAATTATCAACATATTTTGGGAAAATGGGATGGTGAAATTTTTATTTTCTGGAGGCTGAAAGAAAAGGAGAAATAATGCAAGGACTCGGTTGTTGGTAATGATCATGAACACGAAGGCAAACGTCCAGATGTTTCAACAAATAACATTTGACTGCAGGGCTAAAGGACTGCGTTAAAATTCAAGGCTCAACGATTAATTTATTGGTTATTCACTATTGAAATTATACGTTTCGGGAACTTCCGTATTAAAACCAAATTAGACGTCTTAAGAAAATAATCAGAACAAGCCTCGACAAAAGACTGATTCTGAAGAGAACTACTGACTATATATATATGTTTAAATTTTTTAAAAAATAATTGTTAAATAGTATTGAATTTAATCAAAGTTTGAATTAAATGCTTTTTTTGTAAGTTAATGATTTCTAAATTGTAAACTCACTAATGATTTACTTAGAATTATATTTATCAACTTTTACCCAAACTATTTTCTTGAACAAAAACATACAAATTTGTAGCTTATATGTGGCCATGAGATTCTCAGTGATTTTTTAGCATTCGCTGTTGAATGTTGTAAGACAGTTGTGCTTTTATTATTGTTACAAAATACTGTGCGCAGAGTAATTTTTATTTTTAACAAAATTTTATTATATTCCCTAAAAACATTCTTCCAAAAATACTACACTAATAAGTCAACATTTTTGGCAAAATAACTGCGAAAGCAGCTTTTAAAAAACAAGAAACATAACAAGATCTAGTTCCTGTTTAATAAAATCAAAGCGTTATTTTTTGTAAGCGGATTTTGTAAAATATTAGTTCACGAATAAAACTTATTACCTATACAGTATATATTTAAAATTTTTTAGGCTTTATTTCTGAAGGTTAGTTTTAAAATTTAATAATTGAATTTGAAATCATTATAAACTGGAGGGCACTGGAAAAAATCTATCACATTTCTTTTATATTCTTAAGCAACAACTTTCTTGAATATAGTAAATTATAAATTATATCACACACACACACAAATTATTCTTAAATATTATCAGCCAAATTCTTAAGTATCAATCGAAATAAATAAGTAGGTACTGTTATAACAATTGAATAATGTCAAGTACAGGTTTAGTGTATTTAGACGAAATATTCCTGTTGGAAACAAAATTATCCCAAACACTTTGAATGACTCCTATCAAATACATTTTTATTAATTTTCTTTCCTAAAAACTAATTATTATTCATGTAGATAGCTTTATAACAGTAATTAAAGAACACATTCTTCAAATTTTTTTTAGTTTTTATAGATATACAGTCTTTTAACTGTTTTCTGTTGATCAACTATCACTTACCTATTGCTTAACTGAGACCGCTACTGATGACCCGAATGCTTAAGAAATTTACTAAAAGTATCCGTCACAGATGGTTTTGCCTCTAGATTCAAGTTTTGTTTGCTTTTTTTTGCTGAATGCTCTTTTCAGTAAAACAGTGGGAATACGTTAGGTGAATTTTGTTATTAATTTAGGTGAATATCTTTGTATATCTATTTTTTGCTAATGAACAGCTATAGCTTAGAATAGGGATGGGCAGACTTTTCCAGGATACGGGCTACTTCTAATTTTTTCAAGACTTTACGGTCCACCCAGTGGAGTAGGTGTGGGGAGCTAAGAAAAAGTTCTACACAATATTCATTATAACAATAATAAATACGAAATATTTATGTAACTACAATAAAAAAACCTTAATCGTTTAAAACAGCATTTAACGCAAAACGTAAAATATAAACATAATAATAATAACCACAAATATAATAATATCATTGATGTATTTTTATATATTACCAAACAATTCAAAATACATTTAAAACGAAGTCTTTTCATCTGAAATTAGTTCCCGTAGTTATAGTCAGTAAAAGACGTAGTCTGCATGCTGTCTGCCAATCTTGAATATCTCGGTATATAATTACTCATTACTAATCTTCAAGTGGTCACTTCAAGATGTCTTTTTGACCCACTGGTCGATCGCGATCGACTTAATATGCCCACTCCTGGTTTAGCAGTATCGGTTATTTAATTATCTAGCACAGTCTAGTTTCATTTCGGGATTTAAAAAAATGCAGATGCAGTCTGTTTCGTCCATTAATTGATTAAACGAAAGGAAACCGTTGCATATATACAATAGGACAGCGGGACCGGACAATTTGTTCGTGAATTCGGGGTTGTTCGTTACATCGGGGTCCAAACAATATACAAATATTTTGCTCTTATCTTTTAGAAATTCTATAATACGCAACTACACAAAAATATCCATAGTAAGAAATTACGCATTTTTTATTCAACAACTAAAACTAATATTAATGATAATTATTCTGCATTTGTAAATTAGAAATTTTAAAATACTGACTAATATATATAAGAGTTTGATAAGATATTTGATTTCTGACTCGCGAAGGAGTTTTTTTCGACTATGCAGAGAAAAAAATACTGTGTTTTGTACATCCTGCATCATGAGGTATGTTTTTACAGTTTAAAAACAACCTAAAGCATTAAAAAATTTAACAGTTTTGGGAAAAGTTTCGTTATCTATTTCTACATCAGAATCGCTTTTCGTCCGTCATTGAATGTAACGTAATCGTTAAATTCTTAAAATATCCTCTGCGTTGTGGAAGGGGTTGACATAAGAAAGGAATTTCCAATCCTATTTAAACCCACACGATAAATTACACTCATGATTCATCTGCACCTGTAGTCTAATGATTCCAATAGCACCCTTTCCCGTCGAAATTTTCTCCGAACAAGAAGAGTCTTTTTATGTGCCGGACAACAACAAAAAAATACATCATTTGCAAAAAAATCGAATTTTTTTCTAAAAATACCTAATAAAATTTTTTTACAGCTGTTGAAATAATTCGTTAATTCGGGGTTATTATTCGTTAAATAGTGGATTTTACCTTCTTTTTACTCGGGGACAGAAAAAAATTCTTATATCACGAAATTTGTCAAAAGGCTGTCCTCGGTTAATGTTAAATAGGACCCAGATATGGAATATATTTGCAGATATAAAAGTATCAAACATTAATATTATATTCTGGCTTCACTATCCTGTTGAGAATCACTTGTTAAATCAAACTACTCTTTTTTATTCAAGTTGACACATTTTTTCAATTATAAAATATCTTTTGCATTTTTCCTCGTATACTGTTATGCTAAATGAGTTAACCCTTTACTTGTTAAAAGAAAAAAAAATTAGTTATGAAATATTTTGAAATTAAAAAAAAATATTATAAACAAATGCATGAGTTATAATGTCACAAATTTTTACAAAAAATGAGAAATTTTTTCTCTCTGAAAATGGGCTTCGCGTTAAGTTCAAGCTCTCGTACATATGGCGAAAATACAATAATTAAACTTAAATAGAGGTTCGTCACTTCGGGGTCAGAATGTATTTACGAAGGTAAATAATAAAAAAATCTGAATTAATTACTTTAAATGTGTGTATGTTAATTCGCAACCTAAATAAAAAAATCTAATATGTGACTCAGTGGCATAACGGAGAACATTTGGGGCCCCCTGCAAAGTCGGGTCTTGAGCACCAAGTTGGATTTTACAAAGAATAGGTACTTCACGGCAGTCAGGTTTTAGACCCCCTGGAATTCTGTCCCCCCACGATGTGATGGTTGCGGTACCCCTGATGTGACTACTCATTAAAATGAAAAACCCTTTAGTTATACAAGAGTTGGAACTTTAATAGTGGCAACACTGCTGTAAAAACTCTACACGACAAAACCAAAGAATGTCGTGTATACCACATGTGGGATACATACCTACCTTACCTCTCAGCAAAAACACTGGTCAATCCTACGTCACGCGCATTCGGAATGACTCGAAGGACTGATCCTTGCATTAGCTTGTGGTCTAAAATGTGTTGTCAGGATATTTTCAAAACAAGAACAACAAGTTAGATAAAAATGTGCCAGAGACCATACGGCACGACAATGTCATCTAGGGCTTCAAAAGGCTTTCGGGGAATCTGCATTGCCTTACAGAACTATAGCGAGATGGGTAAAAGCCTTCAATGAAGGACGCCAAAATGTGGCAGACATGCATTGGCCAGGCCATCCTAGTGTCAGCAAAGCAGAAGTGCATGCTGTTGTCGCATTAATGGACAGGGATCGACCCCCCGATCTAAGTTCTTGCGACTTAATTCCTAAGAAGAAGGAACAACTTCATGGAATTCGCTTCAAAACTGTTCCAGAGACTCTTGTGGCAATAGACCGGTCCATTCTAACTATTAACAGAACAGGCGCTGCTACAGGTGTTCTGCGACTTCCTCATCGTTTGAAACGGGTTATACACAATGCTGGTGACTATATTATTCTGTAAAACATAGTGACATGAATCCCTTTTATGTTCCATGTAAATAAATTGTTGCCACTATTAAAGTTCCAATCCCCGTTTTTATAACTAAAGAAAATAGCTAACAGTCCACATTATTGTTCCCAAACACAAAGCTGTCCATTGCTTTAACTAATAACAACTTCCATTTAAACTAAAACACAAGAAGACAAATATTATCAGCTATAAAAAGAAGATTCTAACGTTTTCTTACAAGCGGAAGCAATAGTTGGGATTACATCATCCAGTGTTGCTGAGTTAACTACCATCCATTTCGTACGGTGGTGAAGAGCCTCAGCGGTGTCCGCTAACCCTTGCGTGACCAAGTAACTAAATGAGTATTAGTGCAAGATCTCACACACGAGAATTGGTTCTGCTGAATATGTATTATGAAGCCTAGCGTACTTGTCAAACGAGTGTGTGGAACCGTTTTTCAATTCACGAAGTTTTTCTGAGTGAGTGAACATAGATGTGTTATTAAATGAGCTCGTCTTTTTTTATTTTCTTTCTAGCGAACAAAAGTATCAGGCTTCGTTTAGCAGTAGTAAACATCTCTGTCTAACGGAGAAATTTCTTTTGTTTCATCTGCTGTAAATTTTGTTTAGGGAAAAACAGAAAGTGTTTTGAGGAAACTTCAAGTTCTTTTTTTTTATTTTTGCAAAGCTCTTCTAAAAATTCAGCAAGGTCACATGAACACATCATCAATCTTATTATATAGATGTTTACCTTAATAAAAACAGTTATATCATTTTTTTTCTTAGATGACGAATTGTTTTATTTTGGAAACGTCTTGGAAAGGTTATTTTCTAAATTTCCTGGTTTTTTTCCTGGGGAAAAAATAAAAATAAAATGAAATTATTTGGAAAGAAAAATGTTTTTTTTTTTAAAAAAAAATTTCTAATGGGCTGCGAATTGGTGTTTTACCATTGCAGACCTAGTACATTACAGGAAGCTGGTATCTCTTTTTAGTGCGGCACCCTATAGGCAGATACCAATCACCGCATGTAATTTTGACGCCCAGTTTCCTCTCAAGAGGGAGGCATCTGAGATCTGACGATGCGAACCTGTACTAAGATTTAATTTTACCGAGAGCACCCAAGCCAAACAGACACTCTAGGGAGCTTTTAGATGCCGTATAATCATACGAAATAGTCGCTGTCAATTTTCTGCATCATGAAAATCCACCGACTTGAGCCGGGTTAAGCCCGCAACCTTAGGTGCAGAAGGCCAGTGACAAACCAACCACGCCACCCAGCCGGCTAGAAAGAAAAATCTAATGTCCTACTTTAATATTTAATAAAACTAAGCTTCTTTATTTAAGCATATCCACACACGGTAGCTGAATGAACATGGGCGTGAATTCGTGCCGAATGTCTTCTGTTGAGCCGTGGGTTCGAGCCCTGGTGCAATTAAAAACTCATCGTATCAAGGTGCTGATGTGCATCCATGATCTGTGAGTTAACTTAAAACCTGTCGTGTCTCTTAAGTCTTTACGTTGACGTGGTATGAATACAGATAATGCGTTCTCACTCTCGAGTTCCTCTTACCACCTCAAATGCCATCCTCGTCACTCGATCACAGTTCAGAATTACGATGTCTCTCATCAATAGCCGTCGTGTTGTTTCAGTGAGGGAGTGTTTGTTAACGTCACACTATAAAGCAACACGAGGGATGTTGGCGACGAACCTCGTAATTTTGATCCACAGTCAAGTGACGAGACTCACAACTTTCTCCAAACTACTCCACCCCAACCTTCATGGTGTTTCAGAATTTTAGTTTGATAAATAATCAAAACGAATTGTTTATATGAAGCAATACGCGTAATTAAACTGCTAAAGAATATAAAATGGTTTCATATGAAATTGTCAACATTTTGTAAACAAGTATTAAAAACGTGAAAAATTAACTTATCAGTGTGCTTTAAAGATTAAATTTAAAAACTTCTTCATTTCAGGATACATTTTACTTTTTTAAAATAATGATTGTAAAATGTAAGACTCTTATAGCGACGTTTTTATTTATTAATTAATTTCAGCAAAAGAAAAAGGTCAATATCCATAGGGTACTTATTATTATATTGGCAATTATTTTTCCAAGTAATCTTCTATTTTGTAATCATTTTATTACTAATCAATACTTTTTCTCAGTTTATAATCTACAATCAAATAAGTTTAACTGTTACAATACACCTGGCCCAAGAATTCTACTAATAGTACTGAAAAAAATAAAAACGTATAAAAAAGTAGCTTCTAGAGATATTTAACACGTAATGCATACATACTAAAAATATAGTTAGCTAATTTATAAAAAAAATTGTATTTTAAATTATAAAAATAATATTTAAATAAAATTGCACTTATAAAATACATATTTAATATCATCAAAATATTGAAAATCTTTAAATTCGTTCTGTGTTGGTATTATTTAATTTTTATCTTGAACTTTTTAAAAAAGAAATGTATAAAAAAAACTGATTAGAATTTCGTTATTGAAACCTGTTTCATATGAAATAAAATATTAACAGGCAAGTTAACTCATTAGAACGAATAAAAAAAAACCATATGCTGTTCTTCATTAATAAATGCATCTCTTTTATATGAAATGGATTTCTGTAATGTAGATTGAATCAAAACAAAGGTCGATTTAATGTAACATTTAAATTAAAATGAAATGGATCTTAGAAAAGGTTTTTGTTCAATCAAAATGGAAGAACTGTACAAAAATCTTTCCGTTACAAGTTTAATCCCCACTCAAAAACTAAAACTAACAAAACCAGAAATCTCAGACACGGTCATTAACTCTGCATCCTTTCATCCCCTGTACGCTCCAGCAATTTTTAAGATGTTTTAACCGAACTATTAGCAACAATATCCTAACCTTTCCCACCCTTTGAACGAAAACAAAAGTCCCGCTAACCCTCCGGTAAACAAAACAAACCAAACCTTTTATACACACCTCGTCATTGTATGTTAATGGCAAATCCCAGTGAGGGTTTAATTGTAAGCAACTTTCTACGTTGAGAATGTGCTTACAATGATAGAAAGGAATGTTAATTAATCGAATTAACAATCAACTCTATATTGTGAATGAGACAAAGGTCCCAGTCGCACACAATCCGGAAAAAGTATCTGTCCACACAACGTGCTTTTGCCCATAGAGACCGGTTTTCGGATGGCACGGTTCAACCAGTGAACTGAAGCAGTGTGACCCGCGCCTTAAGTGGGTCAGAACAACAGGTTGGGGAGCCAACATAACCCGCATTCTCTACAGAGTGGCAAATGAATTTTTACGGGATACGATATAGCTCGGAGCTGTTGAGGCTTCTATATGGAAAAGGAGGACAAGTTGGCAACTTGAAATTCAGTAAAGGAACTGTGTGGTTCTCACGTCTGACACATCTTTCTTGTGTCCAATTACCTGCCACGGCCAAACAACAGCTGTGTCCGAGGATGCTGTAATTTCTGTTCTCATTCAGGGGAAACAAGAAATCTTCTTTAATGTACTTGATGAGAGAGACTTTCCTTATAAGTGTTTTTTTTATCCGGCCATATTTTTAAGGGTAGGGCATTGCGGCTAGTTGTGACAATTAGTAATGAATCGCATTATTTTGAATCAGGGTCAGAATAGAAGTGGTTCGTATCTCTTCAACCATTCAAGCAAGGAGTTGTAACATTAAACTTCATATAATTTAGGACCTGTAACATTTAACGGCAGCAGTTTCCTTATTTAATTTTTATAATCCCTGACATAATCCTATGTTGAATTATGATTTTTCTTCGACTTTAATGAATGAACTATTGTAAATTTTCTTAAAATTTAATAATATAAAAACAAGTAATTTATCCATGTACTATGGATTTTTTTTATCGGCTGTATTCGATCTAACAAAGACATTACCGGCCAGTCACCAAAGTTATTCTTATGGCTCTAACCCAAATGTTAGTCTGTAGTCTATATTTTTTACATGAACAAAAATTATTATTAAACGGATTGTAAAGATTGCGACGGCGTCATGAGAAATCTATATGTTGCTTTCAATATATACTTTATTTTTCTGATTATTCTGTTGTTAATTTAGTGGATGGAAAGATTTTTTGCTGCAAAATAAGGGGAAATTAAAAATACAATGTAATAATAACTAAACAAAAATGTATAATATTTCTGTTAAAAATATAGTGATATAGCAAAAAATATAAAGTTTATTTCGCATTTTTATGGCTATCTAGCGGAATTATGTATTATATATATACATTTTACACAATTCAATTTAACCTATCTCTTAGTTAACTGGCTAAAGGTACGGCTTGTTGATGACTGATTAAAAAGCATTTATAGTAGTTGAGCCAGCTTTTGGATCAATGCGCAGAAGTTTCCTAGAAATAAGAAAAATAAGGTATTTGGTATCATTGAACAAAGTTATACTTTTCTTAAGTGTAGATTGTCCTCCAATAAAACTTTTAGTCCACTGCTCCTTGGGATTTATATCATATGCATCAGATTGAGAATGATTTGATTTGTGTCTTAAGGGCAACACGAGGAACATTTCATACATTTCAGGAATATGTGCTTATGTATGGGAAGACAAAGTTGTTGATTTAAGCCCCTTTCACAGAAAATATATCCCCTTTTCTGCTTCACTCACACAGCTTAAGAATTTGTTTCGACTTTAAAAAAACCTTTAAATTTCCCCCAAATCCTATACCGTGAGTAAAAAAATTGTTTTTGCTGCTTTACATTGCATGTGTAGAACAGGTGGTCATGAAAGTATCTGTCAAAATATTATAAGAATAGTGACCTTTCCTAAAAAAATAGTGCCTTACATATATAGATTAGAATATTTTATAGTAATCCATTTTTATATTCGATTCAGGGTATTCAGAAGCTGGGGAACAGTTTCTGAGCATTGAGGAAAAATTTCTGATGCGTTAAGGGGATAAAGGAAATAAGGCAATACTAGAAAGCGAAAATTCCCGTAATAGTGAATTGAAAACAGGCTGGAAAGCGAGAAAAAGCCTGTGTGTGTATATATAATGTTAAATTTAAAACAATAATGATAATTTAATATGCTTCGAATTCAAGTTTTGAAGAAATTAATAAGAAGTTTATAAAATGTCTAATTTGCTTAAAAGTCTTGCGTAGCTATAATATATTCAATTTCTACCTTTAAAATGATGGGGAGCATTAATTCAAAAGGGCGTCGGGCTTTTTCCGAAGATGAAAATAGATGACTGCACCGTAAACAACTTTTTTAGTAGAAACTGGTCAGAATGTTCTTTAAACGCCAACATTGATAAGATGCCTTGGCGAAGAAAAATATAAAATGGCCTAATTTTCAAATTTAATAAAGCAGATAGAGAAAGTAAAAGTAATCAAACGAGTTTCAACAACTATGAATCGAATAAATCCACGCCCATATAAGTAACTTTTTGTTCATTCTTTTATCAAACATTTTTCCTGTTCTAATAAATTGGAGCAATGAGAACAAACGCATGCGTGGGAGTTAAGACAAAAATAAATCAGCAATAAACTAGAAGTTCGAATCATATTTCTCTCTAACCATATTTAGAAAATGATTATTTCGTGTATCTTTCCCTTTTAATTTTTAAACAAACAGTTTTTTTTTCTAAAGTTTTTGTTTCGATTATTTTGTTATTTTTACGGTTTCACATTAGCAATTATCTTTAAAATTTTTATCAATCAAGATCATTACTTTCAAATTTTGGAGTACTGTAAAACCCATAATATAAAGTGCACTTTTAAAACCAAAAATAAGATAGAAATTTACAGGTGCATGTTATAAGCCGGGTGGGAAAAGGATAGATTTAAAAATGATGAGAAAAAAAAGAGATAAGCATAGTAAAAATTAGACTTCTGTATGTATCAAAATATTGTTTATTTAAAAGAAATGACGTATCTAATAAGCTTAAAGGGTTTTAGTTTGCTAGAATTAGTTTTATTTCATTTACACTATTTTTTTCAAAATCCTGTGATCGTATCTCGAATAAATTACTGTAAACAAAAGAGCATTGCATATGTTCATTTAAGGTTCTTTCGTAAAAAAAGGGGTGCGCGTAACACAGCGAATATATCTAAAAATTAGAAAATGTAGTTTGAAAGTATGGGTGCGTATTATACACCGGTGTGCGTTATACGCCGGATTTTACGGTAATTTTTATCAAAAAAAATTAACACCATTTAAATGACATATGCTTTATTGCTATCCAGGAAATATTTACTCACTATCAAGTTATCAGGTAGTTTCTCCAGGCATCTGGGACTACGTACTTTAATATTAATATTCAATAACTTTTTACATCAAGTCTTGTACGAAAAATTCTCACATCCTATCCACCAGGTGCAAAAACTGATTTCCTCAAAAAGATTTTAATTGATACAAAATCTAGGGCATAGACACGAACAAAAAGATCACAAGGACTTATGTATGCTAATCAAATTTCCAAACCTGAAAAGATCAGGAAGTTTAAAACATTTGGTGGTTTCAATCTAACTTCCGTTTTGCCTTCATTTACATTAAAAGTTAATTGATACCTTTAGATTCAGTATTTGCATATTATGACAACTTTAGGTGCAGTATCATTTAATTATCAATACATTATCTTTATCGAACCCACGTCTGTAATTATCAGAGAGAAATTTCAATATAAATTACTTAAAGATGTTTCTCCTATTGATGGATTCCCATTTTTTATATGCTTTTGAGCCAATACCGAAAATATAATTTATGATTAAAAGTCATAAGCTGTATTTTAATTTTTGATTCGCAACTATTTTCTTATTGAAAAAAAGATATTGCTACTACTAAAAAGAATATTTATAAGCTTCTGCACTTACCAAAATTAGATTAAAAGTTTTATTACAACTTCATTATATTTGAATTAAGCATTATTGTTGAAACAAAAATCTATTCAAGATTATAATTCATTGTATTATTAATCGATTGATTTGATAAGCCATTTCAATCGATTGTATTAAGAAACTTTATTCTTAAATTTAAATTATTAAAATTGTACACCTCTATATATTACTGTTACTTTTTTCAATTACTACTCTATTAATTCATATTCTCTCTCTCTCTCTCTGTATATATACAAATATCTAGTTCAAATTTTCAATCGTTAATAAAATACTTTCTATTCACAAATCCAAGTTCAAATACATTTTTTAATACTTGTAGTGGATGACGCTTGATGTTAATACAATTTTTTCAAACATTAATTCCTTAGTTAAATTAAAAATGAATAAATAGTAACAAAAAATATAATAGTCCAACAGTATATATAGAAAGGAAAATCGTTCGTTTTGTCCGTGTAGCGCAATGGAGAGCGCGTTGGACTTTTAATCCAAAGGTCGTGGATTCGAGTCCCGCCTGGGATGACCTACTTTCTGCGAATGTGATTTATTTTTTACTATACTATTTTATTAGAATAATTAAACTTAATTAATAAATAAATAGAAACAAAGAAAAAATAGTCCAACACCATATATAGAAAGGAAAATAGGAAATGGCAAGGAAAATCGCTAACTATTTTGCCACTTAATATTGTGATTATGTCATAGCATACACATATTTATATTATTTATAATTATTTAATAAAAAGTAACTAAAATAAAATTTTCTTTGTTGACCTAAGTAGGAATTGACTTAGAATTTTTTTTTTTGTATTACTTGTTAAACTAATATTAAAAGTTGTACAATTTTTTAATACTAATGACAATGAGTTTTGGAAGAATAAATAATAATAATTAAACTGCTATATTTTCATAAAAGTGTTGCAAAAGCAAATAACAGTATTAAAACGTAGCAATAGATTTAAAATTGTGTGTTTTGCATTCATTGCAATAGTTGAAAAGGAAAATTTACTAAGTGCTATTTTTCTTTTTTATCCTTATTTACTTACAGATTGAAATTCATATGACTAACATTATTAACATAATCATCTTGCGAAACTAGATGATGTTAAGCTTTCATAAAATCTCTGAAATGCTTGAATAGTGAATCTATTTTTGTTTTCATGAATTTTTTCTTCTTCTTATGCTAGGTATGTTTTGTTACTTTAATTTTCGAAATGATAGTTTCTTTATATTTTTTTTCGCCATCCTATTTTTAGTTTTAAAATAATAAAATTCAGGAATCCATCTTTGAAATAAAATTTACCAAACTATGTAAAGCTTCATATACACAAAAATATGTATTTCACATCATTAAATTTCACATTAAATAAACATTTTTAAAAATACATTTTCTTTACGTTTTACTACGATGTTCGAGCTTGGTTTATTTATGCAGATATCTTCGAAATCATACTATGATGTCATTAAGCACTGCTGGCACTACTAGGAAACACTTATATTTAACCAAATGCTTGAATTTTTATCATTCTAATTTTATTTTGTGCTACAACTTATAAGAAAATCATACAGAAGGATATTGTTGACTCGCATTGTGAAAGCGTCGTTAAATTAAAGCTGTCTTCTTAGTATATTGCCAAATATGTATTTAAAAATTCGAAAATAACTTTTATTTAATAGTTATTCTTCTTCTATAAAAGACACACTTGGAGAAAAGTGAAATGATTTCATACACTTAGATAGATTATTTAGTTGTTTTTAAAATGTTATTAAAATTATCACTAAATTTCAAATAACATTTACAAAAAGTTTAAATATTGAACCTTAAAATAAAGTAAATAAAAATCATCAAACACTTTGTTCAAGTGCATGCTTTTCCCTTGAATAATACCAATACGAACATTTATAATACCATAATGAAAAACAGTATTTTAAATTAAATTTTACAAAAATTGCAAATGATTAAATTTCATTTCTGATGTTGCGCCCGTGACTATGTGCCCTTCTTCTATTATTCATTTTTAGACCAAGGGCCAGACGCCAGGAATGACCACTGACCAAACGGGTGGAGAAAACCCACGCGCGCTAAATTACTTGAATAGGAAATACCTCATTGTTTTCCTTCCTAAAGGTCAGTCTACCGAAGTCCACCCGGCATTAGGTATTGAGCACGATGACCACTCAATAGAAACATGCCGACTTGTCACTGAAAAGAAGTATCTTCTTGCTTTTTATATTTCCTGCCTCATTCCTATTAAAAAAAAGTGGACTCGCTCGCTTGTGACTCTTAAATTTTTTTATTAAACTCTTTTATTTTATTTGGAGATTGAAAAGAAACATGTTTTAAAATTTCTATTCTTTCAATCTCGATAGCGAAACCAGGATGAACTTCCTGGGTATGAAATCCTAGTGTATTGTTTAGCGTTTCCTTGACGAGCGAGAGAGTATATATGGGTTGTCATCAAGCAAACATGCAAGCTTCCGCTCATGGATGTTTATGTAAACAATGCCTCATAAATCGTTCATATAAGTAATTATTAATTTCAGTTACATCTAACTAAACAATGTGTTACTCAAGCCCTTTCCTCTAACGATGCCTGACAGACAGATAAAAGAATCCTGCTGTGTTTAGCATTGATTTTATTTACGAATTCATTTTCATTATTTTATGTTTAATGTGTTTATCTCCATCGAAAGTTTAATGAGATAGTGTCATTGACATTTAATAAAACATCACTTTTTTCTATCGTGAGTTTATTTAGTGAATGGTTAAGATTGAGAGATTCATAGTCGATGCTCAAGTCAAACTGCAAGTTCGAGATCAGATTTCATCAAAAATCATTGCGTCGAGTAATGAGTAATGTGTGTTAAATCCATTTATATTTCAAAGTTCTGTCTCTAATTGGTGTAGATCTTAGAAGAGTAAAATACACGTTCAAATGTTGACATGGTTTAAAATTACAAGGTCTTTCACTAATATTTTCTAAGCTGACGGTAGACAAATTATCAAGCTAGCCATGCTTAGCAATACGAGAACACGTGAATTGTGGCATACATTTTCCCAAAGATAAAATTATATTTGTATTTTAATGTAATATCTGTAAAAAAATTGCTTTATACGTGTTATGCTTTTTTTTTATTTCTGAATGTTAAAACAAATAATATTAATAGATTTTATTTTAGAAGAAAGTATGTTAATTTTATGTTCTTTGTATTAGAGAATAGCTAAATACATTCGTTTAACTGTTCAGCTTAAAAATTATTTGTAAGAAGATAACTTTACAGGCATTTTTCTCTCTTATAACAAAAATAAATGCGATGATATTTTGTGTATTTATTAAAAGTTATTTATAAGTTATGCATGTTGTGTTTATAAAGCGCTGTAATGAATATTAAGAATGTTCATATAATGAATATTTAAAATATCATAAAATGAATATTGAGAAGCATATATTGGTGTTTAATAATCTAACTTAAATTCAAGCTTTGGTTTATATAGTTCATAAGATAGCAGATGAACACATTCAAACCAAAACAGTCAATGATAGCATTTAGTGATGCCTGTTACTTTTAAATGTAAGAAAAACAATTTTTAATTAGAGACCTGTGACAAAATTCGTAATAAAACTACTTCAACGATATTGATTTATATCAAATACACATTAAAAGATATAAAGCTAATGTTTTTAAACACATTTATTTCGTTTCTTTTCATAAAAATATAATTTGAACCCCTGTAGAATTTTATTACAAGCAATATTACTTATTTAACTCATAAAACTAGTTCTTTTTTCTAATTCTACAATATATACTGTTTCTAAAATGTTCCATTATTAAAATAAAAAATATGGTTATTAATGTTTACGAGAGCTACAGAGACTTTTTAATTATCAAATAATCTAACGAAAATAAATTTTATTACAATTTTCCTTTTAATTATGAATTATTCATATTATATTTTTAACTTGTATATATGTTGAAGTTTATTCTCAAGATTTAATGGATACTTTTATAATGAACTAACTGTATCTTAACATAAAATGCAAGTATTTTTATTATATTATTAAGGCAGTTAAGATATTGAAGAGAATATTTTATTGCACTTAGGTCTCGGTTTGCTTTTTAAAAAATGTATATAGTTTTTAATTTTTATAATACGTTCACTAAAGTATTTAAACTTTGAATTAAATTTGAAAATATAAGGATTTTCCTTTTCAAAAATATCTAATTTATACGTAATTTTATGCATATAAATCCTCGAAAAACTATTAGAAGTTCAACAGGAAGCTTTGATAATTCAAATGAGCATTGAACGATGTTTTATTTTTTTATTCAAAATAATTAGATCTTTCAACGAAAATAAAAAAAAACACATAAAAACTAAATGATTTAAATTAGATTGAATCGAATGATGAAAAATTTTGAATTATCAAGGGTAAAAATTTTTTAAAAACATGCCCGACAAAAAAAATTTTTTTAACTGCATATTTTCCAGGAATGTTTCGCTTCAATGAATGTAAAACCTTTTTTTCTAATTTTGAGTTAAAATATCTGTATGCAATACCTCAGAATCATTAAAGTATTTATGCTTTAGACTGAATTATAAGGCAAATATATTTAGAAAGATAGTTTACTACATTTAGTATTGATCTTTAAAAAATGTGGAGAAGGAAAAAGAAGGGAGAAAAAAAGGGAGAATACTGCGTTGTTTAATAAAATGAATATTTTGACATTTTAAAAAACGACTAAATTCGAAGATTTCGAATGACAAAATTGTTTTATCTTAATTCATATTTTACTTGTTTGTTGAATTTAGTTTTGATTAAAGAGAACAATTTATTTTTATCTGTTGATATACGATATAAAACAATTTAAAAAATTCAAAATGGAGATAAATGTTTACCAGAGAATTGGTAAAATATAAGAAAATCAAAGCAAAAATTTCGAAATAAAAATAAAAATAACAAGTAATTGAACTCTTGAAATTTCCTAAAAAACAATCGTTTTACCAATTGTCTGAAATATCTATTTATTCGCTTAAAATAATGAGAAAATTAAAGATTAAATAAAATACTGAAATTACAAATTTACATATTGAAACTATTCTATAAAATTTGATTCGTGAATCGATAACAAGTACATGCAGCAATATGGAATATTTTTTTTTCGATTTTAGTATTTTATTAAACAAAAAAAAAATAATAATAATTATCATCTTTAGATTTTATTGTGCTTGTATTTTTGTTGTTGTTGTTCTTAAGCTTGTCACGGGTCTATCCTCGAATCTTTCACTAATCCACTTGGGTATAATTATTCTTTTTAACTATGAGTTCAGTTGAAACCTTTCTGGTTGGAAAAGAAGGGATTTAGGCAAATGAGTGCTTCTATTTAAACGTTGGCATAATAGTACGCGATAATGGTTGATGGTTGATAGGTGACGGGTAAAAGCTAAGATTAAATTGTGAACAAGATTGCGATCGGAGAGAATTCAATTTAAAGAGAATCCAAGCGTAGGAGTCAAGAGAGCTCCAGTATTCATTTAAGTACTTTTATTTATATGTTAGTTAAATTAAAACTATGTGATTGTTCTTCCGGGTTTATTATTGAGTACATTTCTAATCTTTAATTGTGTTGGTTGAATAAGTAAGAGTATCAATAAAATAATGTTAAAGTTATTATGGCTGATCTTTGTTTGAACCCCCAAACACTAACAACCCTAGGATTGCTACAAGCTATTCTTTTTTAGTCTTTTTACAAAACTTTCAGCTTCCCCCCAATTTTTTTTTTAATTTTGTTTTTCGTTACCTTTAATTAAGTTAAAACTCTCTTTTACAAAATTAATGTTTTAGTTTCTGCAAAAAAACAAATAAAACTTGGGTTAAATCTTCGTTTAAAATAGATATGATGTTATAAATTCATTTAAGGGAACATGTGATAATAACGAATTCAGATAATATTATTCGTTTTTCTATCATAATACTGAAGAAAAAAATAAAGTTTAAGAAAACCGTACAAAACTTAAAGCGATATGTAATTTTAAATCAATACACTAGCTGCAAGTTTTATGTTGTACAATATAATAGCTGTACGCTATTACGCTTCGTACTTTTTCCTGAATATTAATTTCAACACGCATAAAAAAAAAAAAATAGGATGGTGCTTCATCTAAAATACTTGGAATGAAATATTCCAATTTTCATCAATCGCTTTATCAAAATCAGGTTGGCTTGGTGAGAGTTTTTCACCTTAGTTTTTGTACGCAAATAAATTTTCTTTCCTTGAATATCGTTAAAGGAAAAGAAAATCAGTCATTTTTTACGTAATGTATTAGAAACTATTACTTTGTTACTTAAGCTGCTCTAGTTTCCTTCGGGGCTGACAAAAAGTATTTACGAATACTTATCATACAGTTCTAATCCAATGCAATTCAAATCGTACTACTTAGATAACTGATATCTTAATAAATATCTATTTAACGGAAAAACAACGTTGGAAAAAGGAAAACATCCGGATCCAATTTTTTTCAATTTTAAGCTATAATCCGATTGATTTTTATGCTTTGTATATTGATTTATTTTCCAATTAAACTTCAACAAAGTTATGTATCAATGATACATGAATGTAAAAAGAAATATACCAAATTATTTTCCGTCCAATAATTTTTAGCACATTCAAGATCGCTGTGGTTAAAATCCAAACATGTAGACAATGACAGAGAACAGGTTTTGGGTACTAGAGTATGCACAGGTTTTTTCAGTTATTTCGGTGCAACGTGAATTTAGAAATCTCTACGGAAAAGAAGCACCAGCTAACAAGAACATTCTGTGATGGTATCATAAATTAAAGAAAACTAGTTGCTTGTGTAAAAAGAAAAGCAGCCCAAACGTCTCGGAAGAAGCAATGGAGAGGGTGAGACAGAGTTTTGTTTGAAGTTGAGGGAATTCTACCAGAGTTGCCACCTGTAAGCTTGGAATGCTCCAAAAAACAGGTGCAAAATTTTACGAGAAAAATTAAATTTCAAGACGTATCATTTGCATCAAATAACAGGAATAATAAGACAGGATATGTGCAGCATTACGAACCATTGATAGAGTGATGCAACAAAATTATGGAATGAACTGTATTACAAATTCGATGTATGCCGTGTAAAAAGATGGTTACAGATAGAACATTTGTAACAAAAAAATACTTAGTATATTTCTCTTTGCATTTATGTATCATTTATTGTAATATGTGTAGTAGTTTCGATTATATGAGTTTTTAAAATCGGATTCATCATTTGTTCTCATCCTGTATAACCGGGTAAAAAAATAGTTCTTTCTTAAGCGTTAGCCTTCTTTGAGGAATATCCTAAATCTTAAATATTTTCAGAAGAACACTTTTAAATATATTGGCTCTAATGATTTTGAAGTGTAATTATAAATAAAATTTTTATATTAAGGAGAAGTAGAATTTAGGAGATCAAAATACTATTTCTGATATTTTTATTACAATCTGATTATAATTTATAATCATAAAATTTATTATTAATCTGTTAAGTATTTTTTCTGCCCCTGTAAGTAAACTATAATTAATCGCTAATAATGACAACGCCAATAATAACAACCCCCAAATTTATTGTAAAAATCCATTTCACTAAGCAAATGATGTAACTAATATATATATATATATATATATATATATATATATATAATAATATGCGTGTGTGTTATTTAATTATTTTTTTACATGGTAGATAGGTTTCTCAAAAAAAAAGTGTAAAATAAAACCGGAATAACACACAGAAAAATAAGTAGATTCATATAGCAAAAAAGAATATGTACTTCACATTATCCAAAACATTGGACGATGTAAAACACAATTCATTAAAAAAACAAGTAAAAGCACTGATAAAAGTCAAATGTATAAGATTTTATAGGTATTCGTTTTAACACATTTATTTAATATTTAAAGTTTATACATTTAATAATCATATATTTTATGTATATATATATATACACTCATGTCCATAAATTAAGGATAATTCAGAATCACACAGAAATTGAACTCTAAAATAAAAATTTCATCTGTAGAATTATCACACACATCTTGAAGAAGAATATGCAAATTACAGGAAACCACCAGATGGCGCGGATAGTACGTCACAATGACGAGAGTGTAAGAGAGGGGTATATAAGGAATGGTGGCAAAGAAGTGAAATTGTTCACAAGCGCTTTAAAAGCCTTTCAGTGCAATAACCGCATAGTTATGGCACAAAGGAAGCATTTGGATGATTTTTTACGTGGTAGAATTATCGGACGAATGGAATGTGGACGTACCAGCTGGAAGTATCCGAGGAACTTGGAATCGCCCAGAGTGTCATCTCCAGGCTTTGGCAACGATTCCAAGATGATGGTAATGTGAGTAGATGTTACAGCACAGGTCGCCCCCGAGTTACAACGCCAAATGAGGACCGGTATTTGGCAGTTACTGCCAAAAGAAACAGACGGAGCACAGCATCAGACCTATCTCGTCAGCTCTCTTCAGCTACCGGTACGACAGTTTCAAGGCAGACCGTGTACCGACGCTTAGGGCACATTGGTCTATATGCTCGTAGGCCTGTCAGATGCGTTCCCCTTACCGCAACTCACTGTCGCCTGCGATTAACCTGGAGTAGAAAGCATGCATTGTGGACACCGCAACAGTGGTCTTGTGTGATGTTTTCCGACGAGTCCAGGTTTAGTTTGCAGTCCGATTCTCGCCGGACTTTCATATGGAGAGCGCCAGGTACCCGTTACCACCAAGAGAACACCATTGAACGACACCGTTACGGTGGTGCAGGATGGCTCGTTTGTTGAGGAATTATTCTTGGTTCCAGAACTGACCTGCATGTTCAGAGTGTAACGATGCAGGCACATCTATCGGGATGTCATTCTGGAACAACATGTACGTTTGTTTCGGGGCGCCATGGGTGCTGAATTTCTGTTTATGGATGACAACGCCCGTCCTCACCGTGCAAACATTGTAGACGAATGCCTTCAATCGGAGGATATCACCCGTATGGATTGGCCAGCATACTCACCGGACTTGAATCCAATAGAGCATGTGTGGGATATGCTTGGCCGACGAATTGCAGCCCGTCAACCCCTCCCACCTGTCTACCGGAACTTCGGAGGGCATTGCTTGATGAGTGGTGTAATATTCCCCAAGATCAGATTGATAATTTGATACTCAGCATGCGTAGGCGTTGTAAGGCCTGTATTGCATCGTCCGGGAGACATACTCCGTATTAACCATCATACTAACCATGTTATACTGTTTTTTGTAAATAGGTTCTTTTTTGAAATTTGCTCCAGGAGTAAAAATCGCAATTTTTATTAATTATGTCAAACATATAGCATCTTTTTTGCTCTTTACCTTTTGTTTAATAAATAGACTTTACAAATAAGTCAATTTGTTTTGCTTCTGTCTCTTTCTTTGCCTGAACTTCATTATCCTTAACTTATGGACATGAGTGTATATATATATACAAAACTTTTCTGTATTTAACATAATACACTTCATATTTAGCATAAATACTGAATTCATGTCTTTTATACAAAAATTAAAATAAAATTAGGAGCATTTCCATATTACCTCAAGAAAAAAAATAGACTTAGAATTAAAAATACTAGAAAAAAATGCTAATAAATCATACAACATTGGTGTTGATAACAAATATATTGATTTATAATCAAATGAATCAAAAAATTTCCTTCATTACTAGGAAGATCCATTATAACTGTATACAATACCTTAATCCATTCAAAAGTTTTTTACGGAAAGCCTTTCGATTAGAACTGATTTTAGAAATATTTTCTAGTATTGGCTTTTTGATAAGATATTTTTCTGCACGTACTTTTTGGTACCCACCGATAAAAATCTTTAATTCTCATTGAATCTTTTGGATCATATTGGGTAAATTTTAAAAAATTATTTTTTCAGGATGCTCCATAAAGTTTTCAAAAATTTAATTCCGTTAAGGCTGCTTTCGGCTAATGTTAAAGAATAGGACTCAATCTGCGATGTTTTTTCATATATAAAATTATTTTCGAACATTAATATTATACTCTGTCTTCACTATCCTATAGAGAATTATAGGATATTATTTTATTATATTATTTATTTTTATTCTTGTTGAAACATTTTTTCTTTTATAAAATGTGTTTCGCATTTTTCTCCTATACCGTAACGTGAAATGAGCTATCCCTTTACATTTTAAAAGGAAAAAAATTAATTATTCATGAAATATTTTGAAAGTTTAAAAACACTATATTATAAACAAATAAATGAGTTACAATGTCACAAATTTTTATAAAAATTGAGGCATTTTTTTCTGTCCGAAAATGTGCTCCGCGTTAAGTTCACACCCTCGTACGTATGGCGAAAACAGCCTAAAAGGACGAATTTAGTCTTGCTTCATATTAATTGGTCGTTGATATTACGGTCACATAATTTTAAGTGAATTCAAATCATAGTCTTCAATTTGCTTATACTTAAGAAAAGGGCTTCTCGAAAAATGATTAGCCAGAATCAGTATTATTTAAACTTGTTAATGTAAATCAACCATGGAAAAAAGGCAGCCTTTTTTTCAACAGTGTTATTTCACACACAAAACCACATAAAAAAGAGTCGGATGTATGCTTGTTACTAGTACTTGGGTGAATTGAAACATACAAAGTATAATTGCTACAAATACTTGAATTGCGAAAGACGCGTTACGAAGCTCCAATATTCCCACGGGATAATATCCTCAAGCTTAATTTTACTTTAAATGAGGCATGTACACTCCATTCAATCTGATGATTCTTCATCCAACTCCATTCACGTATTGTGGCGGCACAGTTCTACACTTTGGGTCGAATGAAACTGTGTTTCGACCTCCAAGACTTCGTCCAGGGACGTCTTTATGCACAGTCAGTCATGTCTGACGAATCTAATACCCAAAATAAATTTGCAACGACATCTAACTGTGTTTGTTTTACCAATCCCGAACTCGAAAATGATCTATTTTCATTTGAATTCGTTTAACAACTGAGTCAGTGGGTATTTTTAAAGGAATTTATTCTAGTGTTTTTTTTCGTTCCAAATCATAGGCTTTATTGAAAACGATTTTTTAAAAAAAATCTGTGTTGATTTATTTAAAATTACTTTTTATATTAGTTCAAGCGTATAATTTTATAATTTATCGTGTGCAGTTCTTCGTATACTTATCAAATTAAATAATAAAACAAGTAGAAAGGGTAACAAAAAATTTCTGCATCGTTTTTTTGTTTTGATTTGTTTTTAGATGATTGCTTTTTCATTTGAGAAGTTTAAATATGGGATCTGAATTGTCAGTATTATTTTTTATTGTTATTAAATTATCATAAGAAATGTGTGGCGAGTAATTTATATCTCGAGAAGTTAATTATAAATTCTACACACACATACACATGTATATGTATATGGAAAAGAAGTCGTATATTCTTTAACGTATTATATAACATCTGCTGTAGTCAAAATTCAAAATAAAATAAAATTCCCTTCAAGCTCAATTTAATCAGTTCAATAAATAGTTTTTTAAATAATGTATGATATTTTTTGTTTTTATAAATATTGACTGAAAATATGTTTTTTAAGGGTAAATAAACAAAATAAAAAAATCTTTGCTTTTTATTGGGATAAAATAAAATCTTGATATGCGCGTCTTCTCTTAAAATTTCTGATACTTTTGAAGGATATATAAAACATTAATCTACTTTCATTAAAAAAAATAGACGATTCTATAGTTGAATAATTACTTTTGTTCCTAAATGTTAGGAAAATTTCAGATATGAATTGAAAAAGAGGAAGGGGGAGGAAAACAAAGAATTTTATTGGGAAAAATTTGCCGTAAAGATAGTGGAAAATAGATACAGGGTGAAAATATTCCGTAAAAGTGTATAAAAAGGATACATTGTTTCGAATAAAGTTAAGATTTTCATTTAAATTCAGTAGTTTTTTTTTCAGTGATCAGTTAGGCCTATAAGTTTTAAAGAGTAATTGTTACATACAGAATATTTTGGATTACACTCAATAGCAGTTTGTATGTTAGTTCTTTAAAAATATTGATAACCACATGGAAAATGGTTATACAAATTAAATTATAATTGTAGTCAGTAAGTGTTCTTGAATAATTAATTTTGAATCGAATTTCGCCTAGATCTAGACTTTATTAGAAAATTCGTACAGAGATTGGGAAAACGCTTCATGGTGATCTAAAAATGACTACATTTTATTCAAGTGCAAGAAATCGTTATCAAAAGAAATTCTGTTTAATGTATCTAAAGTACATTATTTTGTAAAACCTTCGTTATATTTCACAAACTTAAGGTATCCGATTACCCTAAAATTGTGAATTTTGACAAAAATTTAAATTTTTTTATGATTTTATTTTTAGGCCATCTTATTAGCTTTATAAAAATACCTAATTTATTATTTTCCGTTCTCTAGAACAAAAACTACAAGTGTTTTAGTGAAATCAGATGCCATACTGTAAAAAAAAGCAAGATATGTCATACTTAAAAACGTGTTTTACTCAAAATGTGTTTTTTTGAAAATGCTCAAACGGGTCCAGGGATTGCTCAAAAAGTTTTGAAAGTAAATAACTGAAATTTTTAGTATATGTTCTGTATAATAGTAGAAGTGTTTAAACCTTCAGATTTATCAATCACTGCTTTATTACAAATTTTACAGTCGCTTATGGGAATATAATCACTGTTTTTTAAGCAATTTCATATAATAACTAAGATATAAAGTGCTCTACTTTTTGTAAAAATTAAAATATCTCTTATCGTGAAGGTCATTTCAAAAATGAATAACATAGCAACACATCAGAATTGAAAAATTGAAAATTTGTTCATTAACTTTTGGTACAGGATGGGCCGCGTTTATGTTATTTTTTTTTGTAAATTTTTACCTTTTTTCCCCATTTTAGCAATAATAATTTCTTTTTCCTATCTTCATTTTAGCATAATTTTCTTAAAATATCTAAGCAAATCTAAAAACAACAAAAAATCCCCATACCTCCATTTTTTTTAAAAACAAAAGTCGTCGCAAGCAGTCAGATACCTTAAACAATAAGAGCTTCTGGAAGTTCTTTCAACACGTTTTGTATTATGATTTCACAAATTCGAAGGGCAAGTTATTTTATTTTTAACTCGATTATAACGAGTTTCATAGTATATGTCATTGCTGATTAGTATTTTATTGATTAAAATACGGAATTTAATGTTTAATTTAATATTATTTTACTAGGTGATGTTTTAGGCTTCTTTGTTTCTTTTTTTAAAAAATAAAGCAAAAATAGAGTAAGACAAAGAAAAACAATAGAGAGAATTAAAGTAATTGCAAAATTTTAATTCCTTTTTTTAAATGATTTAAATTATCATTGAATAATTGAAAATTTTTAGTTAACAAGGGATTTATTTCTAGAAAAATTCTGGATTTAAAAACTTATAAGTTTAATAACGTTTAAACATTCGAAAAGGTTTGCTTAACTCTAGATTGAAGCTTTTGGGAATGAGAGTATGCTTTAAAATATGGGGATATTCAAGAAATTCACTTTATATGTAAGAGTTTATATTAACGACGCAGTATAAAATAACATGAAGGCTTTTGGTGATTAACTTCGTAGTTTTGAACCACGGTCAAGTGACGAAGACGACACCTGAGTTGGTACCCCTCTGCAAGTTATCACACTCATGGGAGGACTTCGAGCTTGATAGATTTAACATACATCAGTCCCCTCTACATGGTGGTCTTCTTGGATACCAGGATTTGATCCAGGATTTACGAATTCATGACCATAACCATTAGGCTACTGCGGCCACAGAAATTCGCTTTTAAATCCAAATAAAAGGACTTTAAATGATTCCGGATACAATTTATGTTATAAAAAAGTAAACTTCCTTTCATCAAGTTTATTTACTACTTCAGTTTCGTTTTTGTACGAGTAATAAACGTAAAGAATTGCTCCTTATGTGTGAGAAAGAGACCTAATTTAGTTCTCCATTCAGAAGCTTATGGAAGCTAGGGTTACAAAATAAAAACCAAACACTCTTAATATCTATTGCCAAAGAGAAGCTGAAGCACCGTGAGTCAACTTCGACCCGAGAAATCATTATTTTCACTCATTGTACGTGCCGTGACAATGTCCCTGCAACAAACATTACCTCCAAGCAGAATGGCGGCCAAAGAACAGTGAAAATCGAACTTGAGATGACCTCGGTCGATACTATTGAGAAGTAATTAACAATCTGCTTCTTTATTTTCTCTCCTCCTTCATATAACGATGTCCCCTTGTGTCCCAAAGTCATTTACAACAGACAGACAGCATCACGCAATTTATGAATGGACACTATCTCCAGACTTAACGACCGGAAAATAGAAAAGGACAAGAGAAGTTAAGTGAAGGTATAATGTGTAAGGCATCACATTCATTGGAGAGGTGACTGCAGCAGAATATGAATCTTATCTGGCAATTGGGAGACATAATTATACTTTGTATTCTGTATAATTTGAGGATTTTCTTGATATTTGCTTAGTATTCCGTTAAAATTCTTCGTTTAATTAGCTGATTTGAATAAGAATGCAGACAAATTGTATTTTTACGCAATTATATTCGTAAAAGGGATGCTGCAGTAGAATATGAATTCTGCTTAATAACTATTAAAAATTCAATTAATTATCAAGATTAGCCAAAAATAATGCTTGCATTTATTAATCACGTGAATTTCATGGTTGATTAATACAACTGAATGCAATAGTTAGCGACAAAAATAAATTATAAACTAGAAAATTTTAATTATAGTTTAGTCAATAGCAATTGTGTTTAATTTAAATCGTATGCCCTTCTCCAAATATGAGGCTTATAATTTATCACAGCCTTCCTTGCTACTTGAATTAACAACGTTTGCTTTTTTTACTCGAATGAATTACAGACAGGACTTGTTGGGTAAAAATTAAAAACATGTAAGTGTATTAAATTAAAGAAGTATGAATTTAAATTATTTTCTGATAGGATCAATGAGTCTGTCTGCGCCATTTGTCAGTTTTCTTTCAAGAAAATATAATGGTATAAAAAAACGCTCTCGGTGTGATAATTATTCAAGTTTCAAACAAGTTGTTGATTTTAAAGCCAGGTTGAAATGAACAAAAATTTTATTCCATTCTATTATTAGAAATAATTATCCAAAAAATTGGGCAGTTTTATCAGACATCTAGATTTTATTTTAACAAATTGAAATAAGATTTGGAATTTAACTTCACTTACAATCAGGCTCTACTTTTATAGTTAAATGTTGCATTGTATAGAAAAAAAATATTCCTATAAGTGGAGTCTGTACAATGAAGGTAGTAAGGAAGATAAATGGAATACAGAAAATACAGGAACACACACACAGAAAAATGTGTTTATTAAAAAAAATGTGCACACTTCTCTCTTGTTAAGATCTTGCTGTTGGATGTTTCTAAATTATTTGAATTTGAATAAATAGTTATTGGTAAGTGAGTGCAAGGAAAAATTTTAACGAATGGAGCTTATTTAAAAAATTTGCTTTTTAAATTGTATGTTTGTTCTTTATACTAACAATGTTAAGTTTTTTCCGCTATTACATTGTATTTATGTGATTACATTGTCGAGCATGTGTGTGATGTGATTTCATGATACTGAGGTACTTTTGTAATAATTGTAGTTACAAGTTACTGAATTGTTTTATGAAACATTCAATACCATTAGATAAAAGTACATATTGAACCTTAAAAACACAATAGGTTAACAATTTTACTTGCGATATATGTTTTTTTTTACACGATGAGGTACAAGTTGCTCCAATAATTCTTCAAAATCAGTCTTAAAAAATAACTGACATTTAGGCAAAATCTTTCATAAATTTGTATAATTGGAATTAGTATTAAATGATCATCTAAAGGCAAACTTATTGTAAATAAATATAAATCATAATTTTCCAAGATAATAAAATGATAGTTGATAAAAATTTTAGAATTGACATCTAATTCTAAATTGTTTTAGATTGTTTTAGTTCTTTCAATTGTAATGCATATTACTTTCTCTCTTGATGTTTGAAATTGTAAATCATCAATTAAACGATATTTTCATGAATGAATGTGGCCGGGGCAGTCTAGTGGTCAACATCACGAACTCGTGACAGATGTGTCATGAGTTCCAGCTCTAGTGCCTCTGAATACCCTCCGTATAGGGGCGCTGATGCACGTTAAATCTGTCGAATCTAAAACGTCCTCCCGTATATGTCGTGTGGAATGTAGGAAATGAGACCCCAGATCAGGTGTCGTCCTCGTCACTTGACCATGGTTCAAATTTATGCGATCCGGCACCTATAGCCTCCGTGTTGATTTATAGTGAAACGTTAATAAACGCGCGTTCATATTCACTCATTCCATCAATTAAAGGTTCTGTATGTGGTGCAGCTCAGTATTTATTGAACATATATTTTAAAGTATACTAAACGTTAGAAACATTTTTATCTGAACATTTTTATATCTACATTATACTATGAATTTTTGCCAAGAAAATCTGATTTTAAAGAAAATATTGTTTTATAATATTAAGGCGAACGAAACCCCTCTGCAAAATCAGGTTTTAGGCCCCAAATCAGATCTTATAGAGGATTACACAACCTTAACATAACATAGGCTTTCGGCCTCCCGCGATGCGGGTTTGTACGTTACGCCACTCATATTGACTTTTTAAAGTATATCGAGTGTATCGATTTTGTAGTAATATCTTAACTCCTCAAATAAAACTCTCTAACATATATTTGTCTTCCCTTTCACTCGTTCTGTGAAGCATTGTTGTTCATTATTTATATATTCCTATCTCTTTATATCCTTTCTCTCATTTAACACACTACATGGGACAAACATTTATAAGAAAGTTCAACTGTTATTCTTCAGCTAAACAAAAAAAAAAACTTTCTTAACACAAAAGAAAAGAAAGTTGGAAACATAAATATGCTTCACATTTTTATATAACAGATATATCTCAATATGGAATTTCTCTGAAAAGGGAGGTACAAATCACTTCAAACAAACAAACAAACAATCAAATATGTATAAAAAATCCTTTGTTAGTAAATATTTCGCTAATCCCCGTAAAAATGGGTCAGAGTAAACCACGGATCAATAGATCTTTAGCCAATCACGTGTAGCATTAATTGACTTTGGCAGTGTTTCATAAGTTAATCGTCGTTGATAGTTGGGTGAAAAGCCCTTATCACTGGCACAATACCTTGTGTATCATTCACTCGGTATCTAGGGCAATGCAAGCGGGGAACAATGTATCTTTTTTCACGAGATGTAAAAGCCCTTAGATGTTACTCAATACGTAACAAAGCCTAATTGGTGGCAGTTGCCGCTGTTTTAGGTAATGGTGGTCTATTGTTTGGATGCGTACTTTGCTGCATTAACGTACGCATTCTACCTATTACGTTGTAACAAAATGGCTTGGAATAAAATTAGGAGCGGCTTCAGGAGTTAGGTAAACAGTAAAGAATGGGCATGGGGAAATGTCCATCATTAAGATGTACCTATTGTAGGATTAGGTTTGGAAATTTCTTGTTAACAGTTTCGAATCTAATTTAATTTTAACACATGTTTGTGTTTGGGATCAAATGATTGCAATATTCATTGTTAGACTGGGAGGTTATTTTCGGTTTGTGAGGGAGAACTTTCTTTTTGGCATTATTATTTCACATGATCTGAAAATTACTTCATCTGTATTACGAGCACACATACACGTCGTGCAAATTACATTGACAGATGACGCAATATGTGATATAAATATAATAATACGTAAAACTCGTATTAGAATAATATATAATTCAAAAGATTAAAAAACTTTTAATTCTGAAAATTATATTACAAACAAATTGGACATTCTTGAAACAGGGCCTTATTTACTATGCAAAACAGATTGAATCCCGGTTATATGATAATAATCTGTAAAAATCGAATATTAATTCGATTTTTCTTCTAAAAACCATAACCATTAAAATACCGATAATACAACGAAATTATGAGAAAAATTAAATGGTTGTTTTGAAACAATATCTGTTGTGTGCTTACATTAAAAAACAAATTTTTTTAATTCTTTGATATAACGCAAGATCTCTTTATGATAAAAAATATTCTTAAATTTTCATTTGTAGGAATTAATGCTCTCCAAAAATGTATCTGATTTTTTTAATTTTAGAAAAAGGATTAAAAAAGACTCCGCGAATTTAACTGGAATTGAAATTATTCATACGATGATAATTATTTAGAAGATTGTTTTTTAATACTTTGTTTCCTTTGAACTTTTACTTTCTGGACTTAAAATGTATATTTTTTACGCTTAAAATAGTGATAAGTAAGCCACTGATTGATATTATGTTGTGATAAAGAAAATATGTTATGTTATTGCTAAACGCGCAATTGTTGAAACTCGTTTCAGAAAAGAATGTAAGACATACAAGTTTAACTACTAGTTACGCAATGAATAAGTAGCAATTCTTGATTTTTCCGAGTTTACCTTATTTCAATTTAAAATTAATCAGCAAATAACAGTTATCGAACTTAGAAAAAAATTTAAGGTTCTGGTTGAAATGTTCCCAATTTTGTTTGACAGATCTTTGATGAATTATGCTTGAAATTAAAATAATAGGGAACATATACTTTAAAGTAACTTTTTAGTCACTTGAAGGTCACTTGAAAAAAAAAGCAATATTTTTTTCAAAGGAATAATATTTTATTCATTCGTACCATTTTTTAATCTTTTTATCAGGTTTAATGTATGACAATAAAATAAAAAACAGTTAGATTAGACAACATCCATAACATTTTGAATTTAAAAAAAAAGATATTGAATATTTTTGTACAGTAAAAAAGCATTAAAAATTATTTCGAAAGGAGTAATCTTAAAGATTTTCATGAATAGATAAGTTAAGAGTTATTTTTAAACTCCTTACCCTATCATATATGTGAATTTGTTTGTTCTTTAACTCAAACTTTTTCAGAAATAAAATCTCAACAGCAAGTTTTCGTAGATCAGATCCTGTTTGTATTTTTACTTAAATTGAATTTTTTTTTTTTGAAAAAATAAATATCAGTCAATTTTTTTCGTTAATTCATACGTATTCTCTATTCAATAAATTATATACGATTATTTGATATCTATTACAAAATCTCATTCGCGTTTTTGCTTAGTTTTTTACTTTCAAAAGGATAAATAGTTTTAAGAGTAATTTTGCAGCAATATCTGAAAATAGATGAGCTTATGATCTTTATTTAAAATTTTCTTCTAAATTTAAAATTTTCAACTTCAGGAAAAAGAACGTATTTTTGGGATGTTAAGATATGCGCTATTGCTATAGATATAGAAGTTATAGTCAACTAAAAGATAGATCCTCATCGTAATATTTTTAACGAATATTTTGCTTACATTTACAAAATTTGAAAAAAAAAATACTTTTTTGTCTATTTGAATTAATTGGTAGAGTTGAATTATATAAAGTAGCACTAGATTACATTTCTAAAATTCGGGTACACATCCCGAACGTGACTTTTGAAGAATGCAAAACAAAAAAAATTTACATAAATAATTTAAAATCTACTTAAACTTAGAAAACAGGCTATTAAAATGTATCACAATAACATTTAAACAAAAAATTTGACATTATAAAGGGGTTGATAAGTAATGTAATAAAATCCCCCCAATTTTTTTTTTGACAACCTGGAAAAAAACTAAAAGTTTTTGGATTAAATCAATTTTGAATTCAGTATTTTGAATCATTGTCCGATACTGGGGGTGAAATTATATATAGCACCTTCCCTTCCTAACTTCCACACCACTCAAGTGAAGGTTCTGAAGGCCCATTTACTTTGAATTGGGGTAATAGCCTCATTAGTTAAATTACCAGAGTACAAACAGATTTTGGGTTTTCAAATTAAGAATTAATTTAATGTCATAAGATTTACCACCGTCACCTAAGATTTACCACAATAGGATTAATTCACATTGATAACTTCACAATACATTAACGTGAGAACATGCGGGTGCAAAGATTTGGTTGACTAGAAATTCTTGGTGGGGATCATATGTATGTTAATGAGAGAGTTCCGGATTAGAGAACGAGCGAAAATTGTTATGATACAGTGAACATAACTCCCATATCGCTTCCAGGTTCCGTACTAATGCACGGCCTTAATGGATTTAGACATGGGGTTTCACGTTTCCTTCTAATGTATAATCTTATTAAGATTTAGACCTTCCATCTTATTATCTCCAGCATGTTCTGATCAAACTGAAATCAAATCCAATGAAACCGTATGGAGTTGAAGTGATTCAGACTTTAACATATCAACGGTTCAGTAATTAAGTCAAATCTATCTTTTAAATTAAGGTAATGCAGAGTTACACGCTAAAAGGCTTGATGGCTTGATAATATGAGACCATCACATACTGTCTCGTTATGGTACTAGGAATGTTACTGTTAGGTTAAGGTTGCATTATGCATGCATGTGTCTTATGTTACGGAAAAGGAATTAAATGTAAACATTTTCTTTTCATGATTACATTTCATTATTAATCTAATTTCCTGAATGGATAATTAAATGTTTTATCGGTAGCTTTGAAACTCACTTCCGATGATGTAAATACTTTTAAGTCGTAGATGACAGCTGTAGCCTAGTAGTTAATGTCATGAACTTTTTTCATGATTTCGAGCCTAGTGCTGCGGAAGATCAGTCGTGTAGTAGGGGTCGGTACACGTAATCTGTCAAGACTCAAATGCCCTCCCGTTGGTGGGATGTGGAAGTTAGGAGAGAAAGATGGCTACTCAGGTGTTGTTCTCGTCATTTGGCCATGGTTCAAAATTATGAGGTCTGTCTGCAATAACCCTCATGTAACTTTACTGCTCGACGTTAAAAAACTCTCTCTTGTAAGTCATAGTTGACAGACGATTTTTTCCCATCACATTAGGAAATATTTCTTTTCAAAATGAATACCATAGAATAGAACAAATTAGTGTTTTCTTTCGTTGATTTTCACACTCCTTTCCTCATATTGTTAAATAAATGAGGTCTCATAGGATTTTATTTGTAAATATTCTCATTTTTATTTCGTTGTATAAAATGCATATATGTTTTGAAATTTGACAAACTAGATGAATATTTTAAAATGTATATATATGTTTTGGAATTTGACAAATTTAAGTTATTCCTAACTCCTTTTCAAACGAATGATTGAGACATTACATTGGTGAAGCAAAAAACAAAAATATTGTGATACAATGCTGAATATTTATATGTTATATTAAAAATTACAAAATGGATAAAATTTTTCAGTTATGATATAATATTGTTACCTGGTTTCTTAACTCTCAATAAAAATATACGTGAGATGTACAGAATAAATTTTAAAAAAATAATGTAGCACTTTTTTAAAGTTTTTTTTTTTCGTTACATTTTACCAAAAAAATATTTTAAAAAATTATTTTAATACTTTTTTGTGATATTTTTTACTCGGTAATTATGTTTTATTTCACAGCATTTTAATGTTTTAATATCAATCTCGAAATTGCAAATAGCTATAAAAAGCAAAAAATAACGTTTTAAAGTAAAATAATATTTATCTAATAAATTTCTTGCAGCTACGAGAAAAATATTCATAAAAAATTCTTTATTATTAGTCTAGTAAAAAAATGTAAGAAATAACACTCAAAAAGTAAAATGTTGTGTAGTTATTTGGTTTCATAATTTAGAAGAAGTTAAATGCAATAGAGATTTTAAATACGCTTTTAGATAATTACAATACAAAAATAGTCCGCTTGCAATACAAATATTAGTGATACGATACAGAATTAAATATTTTTCAATAATATGCTTAACGATTATACATCGTTCTACAAAATGTATTGTTGATCGCATTTTAAAGTTTCCTACAAACTGTGTGAAATGTTTGTAACAGTTTAACAATATTTGAAATTCTTTTCGAATGGATTGAGATACTACTCCTTCACAGTTTTATAAAACCTAAATTTTCGAATGAATCCATTGAAATATTTTAATCAAACAGCATTGAACGCATTTGGAATCTAAAGAAAAATAATACATGGTGGGGTATTTACCAATTCAAATTTTGTTTAGTTAATCCCTTATCTGGTTTGCCAGTACACCGTACAGGCTACAGAAAATTGGCCATCTCGAACACTCTACGGACACTGATATTTCATTCTTTCTATCTTTTATTTGAACATATTTTTAATTATTATAGTGAAATAATTAGTACTAGTGTTTTTCAGAGATGCAGTTTGTCCATGGTACTGAAATACTTCTCATCCGGGATTTTCTTTGTGGTGAAAGTGGGCGTTTTTCATTGAAGGCTGAAATTAAGATTCTTGAAAATATCCCATATTGCTTAAGAAAAAAATGAAAAATGGAAAAATAATTTTAAAAAGTCGATATTATCTCTGTCTCATTGCGATTTAAGATTTAGTATTACATCATGATTCAAATTGTGGGTGCATTTTCATATAGGAGCGCACTCACAAAATACTCAACTGTTTGAAAAAAATAGTATACCTAACATGAAATTTTTTTATAAGTATAACAGAAATTTTAAGATATATGAAATATTCTTCATAGCATGCAGAATGTACTTATAAAAAGCAAACATTTAAAGGTTTTTGTGTTTCACAATGATAAAATAAAGAAATAGCGTGGAAACATTAAAATTAAAAATTAAAATAAAATTCTTCTATTTTCGTATTCTGTTAAGTATTATGCTTTGTTATATGCAATAAAAATCTCTCCCCCTTTTTTGGAACATTTTGGGCTAAGCAATTAACCGTTAAAAAAGAAATGCCACTCTTAGGGAACTTTAGTTATCATGAGGATAATTGTGATGAGCTAAATTGCTACGTCTCAATTTCTATAATAAGTATTTTACTTAACTGTAATACTCCTTAAAGAAACAGACTGAGAAAATAGAACAAAATTACCATGGATAAACTGTAGCTTTAACTGAGGAAGATATGCACTGTTAGCAACTAATATCATTTACTCCCAAATCAATAAAACCACTGTTAAATGTCTAAATCCTCCGGTAATAAGCCAAACCACAATCGATGAGAGTTATTTCGCATCTTCAAAAGAAAGGCAAAGGCGAAATTAATGGTCTGTAAAAGGGACGTTTAATCTTCTCCTAAACTCGACAAGGAGTCCGGTTGTAAGTTTCTAAAATTAGACATGCTTATCTCCAAATTGAAGCCGAAAATCATGCCAAGGAGTACTTTAAGCTAAAATCTGATTTAAGTTCACTTTGGGTCACTAGATAATAGAGACGAGTTGAAGCGTATTCAGTCATTGTCAACCAATTGACAGCTTTCTACCATAATTGCCTAAAGTTCAGAACATTGGGATGACCAAGATAGACAGACGTCTTGGCCTACTTTTCCAATTACTAAAATAAAATTCAACTTGTTTTTATGAACATGACACTAATTTATTACTTCATCTTCAATATTGTAGGAGGCACTAACAAAAGTCGTGTAAGGCTTTGATAAAAACAACCTTCTTTGAATTTAAAGCTTTTATTAATAGGTTTGTCGTGTATCTATTAACATCCAAGTCATTAAAAAAAGACGGACTTTCTTTTCATAAAGAGTGTTACGAAGTCACTCATCTAGTTTCTTTTTGTTCTAATTTTCCTGTAGGTATAATTTAACAAGTAAAGCATTGTGTTGTCAGAACTCGTGGAAAAGTTTTACTGAACACTACACACTCTAAGGTTTGGCCGAGAAATAGCATTTATTTTTGATTAATTATATATTTCGCTTATGCTTAGCATTGTTATGTCAGTCATGTAGATTTCGAACTTAAATAATTGAGGGAAAGTTTAAGTAAAATAATTACATTGAGTTAATAATTATAAATAAGTTTATTAAATCCGATTTGTGTGTGTAATGTTTAATTATTTAAAAAAATTTCTGCTAAAAAATATAAATAAAATAAGATCAAAACTTTTGAAGCCCAATTCAGTTCTTGATCAAAATTTCGCATCGTCTTATATTTTCAAATGAATTTTAATTATAAAAAGTAGCTTATTTAATATTTTATCAGTAACTTCATTTACTATGCGGCAATTTTATCCTTTGCATTTACTGAAGGCAATAAATTTGAATAACTTTCATTGAACTTGTGATTCCTTTAAAATATGCAACATGTTCAAGAAGAAAATGTAAATAGTAGTATTGATGTAGTTACTTTCCCTGCTTTTATTAGCATCTTTAAAAAGGCCCAGTATAATGTTCAATGTGCAGGGTGTTCGGAAAATATGACTACTCCTTTGAAAATGAATTAAAAATAAACAAAGATTTTCTCCTTCGGTACATTTCATTAAACATAAATTTTAATCTTTTCTTATGTTCCATAGAGAAACGATTTTAAGTTTCTGTTTTTTGAAATATAAACTAGATAGTGCACCGGTGCACGTTTTGATACAATTCCGTTTTAAATGTCTACACCGCAAGAATAAGCGCAAGTTGTAGCATGGTTTATCGAATTTAAATCTGCAACACATGTACATCAGAAATTTCTGACGACCTATAAACGAAGTCCACCTTCAAGATGTAGAGTTTATAAATTGCATGAAGGATTTGTGATGATAGGTAACGTATTGTCAAAAACAAAATCTAGCCAACCCAGCAGAAGCTGAGATAACTTTACTCACATAGACTCAATGTGTTGCAGGTGATTAAAGAGGTGCACATTGAAATTGTACTATAAAACATTGTAAGAAAACTTTGGTATTTTCTTTATGGGATATAAAAAACCGTAAGTGAGAGAGAGAGAGAGAGAGAATATCTTTGTTTATTTGTTATTAAAACTTGAAAGTGTAGCCATATATATATAACTTTTTGGACACCCGTTACTATTCATGAAATTGTGTAATATCTTCAATAGTAAAGTTTTAATGCAATCTTTTTTGTTATCAATTTATCAAATTTATTGCATGGAATATTTTAACTTACTTATGTATTATTGCAAACTATTGGCGACATTATATAAAACGAAGAACATGGTTGCCAATTCAGCACGTACGACACATGGAAAATCTGGGTTAACTTGGTGAGTTATTAATAGAGTTGGCAATTGTTGCGATAATACATAAGTACCATTTTAACTTATGGCATGTAATTGAGAAAATTTTGACCCAAAATATAAATTTATTACTTTGTTGAAAAAATACAGTCGGTCCTCTGTTTAACAAAGTCGCTAAATCCCGAAAAAAGTTCGTAATGTGGAAAATTTATTAAATAAAATTTCATCATTCAATATACTTTATAAACCACCAAAACATATTTTAAATTCATAAAAACTATTACATTATTATAAAAAGTAACTATTCACGATTTTTTTTGTAAACTAAAATCTGTTTAATTTGTATATCTTACCCATCAAAAAGAAATCTGCAAGGGAAAAAAAAAGAAAAAAAAAAACCTTGTCCGCGGAAATACATTGTATTTTCAACTTTAAAAAGGTAATTTATACAAAAGTAATGAAATTAATGACGTTTTCTTAATTTAAGTCAACAAATAGTTTTATACATGCATTCTTTAACAGGCAATTTTAAGCATATATTAGATCACGCGCTCATAAATTTAATTACTAGTTATTCAATTAATTTTGTTAAGAATTTTGGTTAAAAAAATGTTTTCCCTCATAAAACTCCTCGCTTCTTTACAATGTCCCCCAACCCCCTTCAGACAGATTTTCTTTACACTGTAATTACGTCGAATTTTTCAAATTATTTTATCATTTCATCATACGAAGATCCAGAAATATTTTAAAAATGGGGGGGGGGATCTAATCACAAGAGAAAAAGTTCATTACAGGTTATTTTACGAAGAAAATCGTAAAATATACTTTTGGTTCCAGGAGAAAGTTCACAAAATGGTGAAATTCGTAAAAGGGAGGTTTTACTGTAGTTAGTATGGCTATTGTATATATGCTTAATTTGACAAATTATTTAATTAAGCATAGATACAATGCTTAATAAAGACATTTAATTATTATTATTTCAAATTCTTCCGGATTTCTAATTAAATATCATTTGATCAAACCTTCTACGGTGAGGCAGAAATATCTTTTCTTTCATAGACAGTGAAATAAAATAAGTGTGACATTGTTTAGTTTTTTTTCCTTCTTTTCTTATCTTTAAAGGTGGGAAAATGAATGTTTATATAAGATAGGGTGGAGCATGCCAACGTTACTTACCTGGTGACACTATTTACGATTTCAGAAGTAAGGGGGAAGAGAGATAGAAGATTTTAAATTGTTTTTATTCTCTCAACCATGAAATCACGCTTTGAGGGTAATCGAATCGGCATTAAACCCGAAGACTGGATTTAGATCGAAAACGATTGTGTGGCTTGCACTTGGCGGTTTTTTTTAAATATTAAGTAACTTTATCTTCTTGTAAATAATTTTATCCCAGATTTAGTGTGTGAATTTATATTGCTGTTTACTTTATTTTTTATTTGAGTTAAATAACTACTGTTTTTTTAATCTGATATTTTACATAACTTAACGGATAAAAATGTATTTAATAAATTTCTTACATCGTATTTAAAGAAAGGGATAATCTGATAAATTTAAAGACTTCATGTGTAGTATTACAGTTATGTAAAAAATGTTAGAATGTTTATTTCATAATCATGAAAGAATGAAAAACCAGCTGCATCAAATTTGCTTAGATGAAAAGTTCTAATTTTTACAAATACATATTTTGGGAAAAAATCATGAGTTTTTTTTTATTGATTTATGTTTTTTAAGTTTTTGACAAAATTTAACTTGAAAAAAAAACATATATACATCAGTTAAAGTCATTTAAATGAATTTCTATAAACGTAAGAGCTTATTTAAATGATTAATACATCAAGTAAATTTTATCCTGTGCGCACTTTCAACTTATTTTTTTGTGTGTTGTATAATTGCGAGTTGAATTAAAAATAGCGTCCGGTTACAATTTTGAGAAGCTTATGATATTCCTGAGTTTTTTAGTATTTTAATTTAATTAAAAAAATTATACTAATTTAAAAACATTTTATAAAAATTATATTGAATATATTTATCTTAAAACAAATTAGTGAAATGTTATATTACTAATAAAAAAGAGCATGAAATGCTGTTATTTGAAAATTCTTAGGATAGATAAGTTAAATATTAATTTTGATTAATCTTAGAATTACTTTGAAATTTCTCTAAAATTCCTTTCTTTTATCTTTAAAATGAATTATCTCGCAACCAATTCTATTTAACTGTCTATAGAATAAGTATAATTTGAATAAAAATTTCAAAATGTGTGTTAACATTATAAAGTTCACAAATTAAGCAATAAAACATCGACACAAATTCTCAACAATTTATAAAGTACCAATAAGCGATTTTACTCTATTTTTGAATTAAGACTTGATTTGCTTTATGAATTAAATTTTTTTAAATATTATTCCTTAAAGTTAATCATTATAATTAAATTAAATTTCTTATTTTTTGTAAAGCTCTCAATCATTTAGAAAGTGTCTGCATACGTAAATTAATATATTTATTTTGATTTAACTCTAAATTCAATTTTTACTTCATTCAAAATAATTTAAAAGCAAAATTCCAAAAAGTTCTAATCATTATATGCATTATTACTTCAATACTCTTACATTTTCATACCAGTATCAATCAGTTTAATTAACATATTTTATTTTTTATTTCCCTCCAGATCCTGCATGTGATACCAAAACAGAGTTTTCTTGTAGAGGAGATCCCCCACTATGCATAGCATTAGCAAGGGTACGAGACGGATCTCCGGATTGTCCAGACGGTTCGGACGAAGGTCAGTATGCAAAGCTTTTAAAGTTTAACTTACTTTATCGAGTTTCACAAACTTGTAAGACTAGTTTCGACCCTGATTTGAGAAAAAACGATCTTTTTGATCATGAGTCAATTAGCACCAGAATGACTGGTTTGGTTTGTCTGTTGTACCATGGTGGCGAAATCGCAAATGCCTTTTTTAGACAATTGAGTTTTGTTTAAAATTTGTCAGAGATATTTTTCATTTTTCTCATGAATATTCGCGATATGTCATAGGCGTTTATTAAATGTATTCGGTTAACTAATTTTGAAATTTACTGTCGGTTAAATTATCTTGTATGCAAATGAATTGTCGTGGGGATTTTGTTTTATATTTTTAGGATGGAATAATCCAAAGTAACAGGCTAGGAGCTCAAGTACATTTTTCCTAAGCGAAAACTTTCTGAAATTTATAAAAATTACAACAACAAGTAAAAAAATTCAAGTTTTTATATAGTGTTATTAAAAATGCTTTAAGCAATCATATTATTTATTTATAAATACAAGCACAATATAAAAATTCACTAAATAAGATAATTTTAATATTTTCATACCAGAAATGATTTATTAGCTTCATTTCACATTTTTTATTCCCAATTCGAAAAAATAATATTAGCAATTTTTAAAACTCAGACTCAAACTCAGTGGCGCAACAGCCCATGAGGGCCAAGGCCTACTGTGCCCATCTCTGTATACGTGACCATTGGGCGCTGGGGTGCATGAGCAGATGTTCCGATCAGGTGGTCAGCCTGAAGCGAAACCCCCAGTGTTTGGTCCCCAAGTAAGCTTGGTTCTCATTTTATCGACCCACTGATGGGATGAAAGGCTAAGTCAACCTTGCCCAGCCCGGAATTTTTAAATTAGTCAAACCAATTTTTTTACTTTTGATTTTTAATCAATTGCAATAAAATTTTTCAATTTAATTTAATAATTGCAGATATTTTAATAAATTTTTCGTTATAATGTAAATATCGAGAAGAAACAATGTGAAATAAAATGACATTAAAAACAAGAATAAATTAATATATATTCATAAATGACTGACAGAAAAAAATTAAATTGCTAGAAAATGCTCTCTATATTTAGGTCAACATATATTTGTGTGAGCAAAGTGTTTCTTGCATGAAAATCAACAACAATAAATACAGATACAGGTTGGCTGATACTAACTTGCAGGTCGTGATGCAGTGTTTTTCAAACTTTCAATATTTATGACCCAATTTTCAGTCGTAATTTTCATACCCCTATTACAATTACAATGTATTGAATGCAATAATAATACACATAGACGGTAAAGTTACAATACAATATGACTAACTATAAACCGTATTATCAGGATAAATATTAAGTTTTGTGTATAACTTTGTATATGACAAGCCCAGGGTAGGCAGTAGTAATTACTAAACCTGTTTTCAATTGAATATTGATAAATTAATTTCAAATGCTTTGCGCATGACTGATACATTTATATATTATATCAGTATCAATGTGCATTTCATTTTTATTGTATCAGAATGTATTTTGTTTTGCTTAGTTTCAGTAAAATGGGAATTATTTTAAATCTTTTATTTTTGATTTTTCTATATGCTCGCACCCCCCACGTAGGGTTATCACGCCTTCCTTGGGGATACGCTCCAAAGTTTGAGAAATGCTGCCGTGATGAGAATTTTAAGAAGCCATCTGACTTCTGTTTTAAAAAAATTGTAGAAAAGAGCGATAGGATTCATTTGTCTCATTATACATATATTTTCTATGTAAGAACATTTAATTATAAAATCAGTACTGTTACTACTTGACTAGTTATCTTAGGCTTATAACTATTTTGTATTTAATTATATATATATATATATATGTATATATATACAGCTATTGATATAAATTAGCACAGCAAACTATATTTAAATTATATTGGTCTTAAGCCTCTCTTTATACCTTTTCTGAGATGTTAAGATAACTAATGAATGTAATCATTTTAAAAAAAAGGGGTGGCCTTCAGGTATCTTCCGCTTCCCCAATGCGGCCCTCGAGTTAGAACAATAACCCTCCTCTAACCTAAAATAACCTCTTTTTTGGAATTTAAATTTTAAGAAGTTTAACAAGAATAATAATGATTTATTTGTTTTCATATTCAAAAATATCATGACAAAAATGAATAAATATAAAGTTTTCTTTTTATTTATTACTTGGGCGAGGATATAAATGGAAATTCGATTTTTCAAACGCCTGACACGTACATATATTTAAGTCACGCGCAATAAATTTTAACTGCTCAAATAATAGCAATTCTAAGGGATATCGTTTCTAAAATAAGCATCATAAGATGTAGCATCTCATTTGTAACTGATGGATTAAATTCTTAACACAAATGTCAATCATGATGAGAATCTGAACCACTGCAAAAATATTCCACTCACGATCTCATGATTTTGTTCATAGAATCACATTATCTACCTTTTCTGCCTGAGGAATTTGTCACTGTAGAGCGAACGGATTTTAGATGTTAAACAATAGTTTTAGGAAGTAGATAACGAGCACCTGAGATTCTTCCTTAATGCTTTAATACATTAAATGTTTGTTTTCCTTTTCATGTATCATTTGTGATACAAATCGGACATGCTTCCTTTTTCCGGAATGTAATTCTCACCTTCACATTGTGAATAGAGCTTTATATATATATATATATAACGGTAACGACACGGGTATCAATACGCTTCTGCCGATTCAGTCTATCGTAATCGGAATCATTATCGATATCATGTCTTCGCATAAAAGGAACAAAACAGAGTCGCGCGTTTTCAGCAAGCCTCCGGCATTTAGCATTAAACAAACGGAATGAAGCGGAAATCAAATGTTAACTGGAGCGAAAAGTCAAGACAAATAACAATAAGTTTGGAAAAAAGGTTTGTAAATGTGTGAAGAATGGGATTTACTTCGTTTAATGTCTTGAACAGCTAGAAAACGTTGGGTAACGTGTTAACTGCTTCGGCGATAGACGTAGCTAGCATTTAGGCATTAGCTGTAATTATTGCGTGATTTTCTAATGGATATATTTTTTTTTGTTCTGTTCGGAGAAAATTTTCCATTTGGTTTGCTTAATTTTCCTCGTTAATTCAGCTATATCATTGTTTCGATTATGTTAAAAATAGATACGTGTCATAGTGATTTTTTAAAAATGTTTTTGAAAATCTAAAAATAGAGAAAAATTGTAATTATTTTAGTAAAAAAAATGTAAAAAATTGAAAAATACATAATTATCTATTCAAGTATGTGCAAATAAAATCTTCACTAATAACCGTTTTGTGAATGAAATTAGTTTCATTTGCTAAAATCACACGCACGCGCACACATATATATTTATCTAAACATATTTGGTGCTCTTAATTTTTTTAATTGAATTAAGTACAAAAATATTAGTGCTATCCGTATCCTTTTACACATATAAATATTCTTGAAAACAATATAAAAGTATAAGAGGGAAGTTTTAACTCCAACTCAAGTAAAATTTAGTTAGCTTTTTAGTTAGTATACTTAAAAAAATAATTTTTTAAGGAACCTGTTTTTAGAGTCTAGCAATACATAAGGTGCATTTTTCTTTAAAATATGTGTTTTTCCTCAATCATAAAACTGACGCAAATTATTTAGTTTTAAAAATACACGTTTATTGTTTCTAAAACACAATTATTCCTTGTATGGCATTATCTTTTTGCACTAGATTTCAAATGTTTCTATTTTGAGAATGTAGTAAAAGTTTATCCAGTTCAAATCAATAAATAAAGATAGTTACAAAGGAACCCTGTTGTTTTATCTGAATGGGTTCGGAACGGTGACTTTGAAAAAGCGAGTAATGAACAAGTTTTGGGATATTTAGTGTCTTTTAGTGTATTTTGAATTAGAATACACATATAAAACTGCTTTAAGAATACTATTACATGAAAAAATACTTAAGGGCAATTTCTTGGCAAAAAATGATGACATATTTCTCAAAGGAGAAAGGAAAAACATTTTCTCCTTTTATAAAAAATGTTTTTAAAGTAAAAATATTTTACCTAAATATAATTAAAAATTCTGTACTAAGTCTACATAAAGATTTTTAAAATATTTTAATTAGAAGTGGATTTATTCATATTTTGATATATTAAAGCAGAGAAATTTTAACAGACAAACCCATTATTATTTAAATTGATCGAAACTCTGAAACTAATGTGAACTTTTTTAAAATCCTAGCAGAATATTGTTATAGAATCATTTTCCATAAAAGGTTAATATTTTGAAAATATGCCACTTTTTTCTTAATGTTTTTGACAAAAAAATTGAATTTAAATAATATTTTAAAATAATTTTATGTATGTATATTCTAATCCAAGTGAAGTTAGGTATTCAAAAATTAAATATTTATTTATATACTTTTGCAAAAGAACCACAGCCCCAAACGTAATAAGATATCCTTTATAAGTCTACATTAATTTTTAAATATCTATAAGAAGCTATATTTTTACTCCTCGGATGTGTCCTGCTAGTATTTCGGGTCGTACGATAACTGAGTTCTAGATTTTTAAGTCGTAAACGCAAATGACGACCTGTAAATTTCCTGAGCAATAAGAAAACTATTCCTGATGACGTGCGACGGACTTAAGTTGTTGGTCAATTGCCCACTTCACAAAATACATGTATACGTTGCATTTGCGCTCTACTAAAGCAAACGAGAACAAGATACATTTGTAGTGCTTGCAATGTCTCACTATGTGTTGATCCCGGTTTTATGAAATTTCGTGAAAAATAATATGCATAAATTCTTAAAATTATAAAAATGAAATGTACCTAATTTTTACGCTTTGTGTTGATTTTAGTATTTGAAAATTTTATTTCAAAAATATCATGTAATATGATATAATGAGAAATACAAAACAAAGTTGTCCTTCCTTTTAATAACTCCCATTGAGTGCTATGAAACATACTTTCCACCAAGAAAAATGGTCTTAATAATCAAGTTATTTTTGGTAATAAGCTAAATGAATTTCTTTTTATAAATCAATTTCAATCCCAAAAATATTTTAACATAACTTTACTAGAAAAAAAAGACCTTACGAAGGGCTGAATATGACATTTTTTCCAGTGCGTATCTAAACATCATCTTGATAGAAATGTATAACTAATTAAGGCAGTCTTCGGCTAATGTTATAAAATAGGACCCAAATTCGGAATATTTTTTTAATATATAAAAGTACTCAAACATTAATTTTATATTCTGTCTTCACTATCCTGTAGAGAATCACTTATTTTATCATACTACTCATTTTTATCCAAGTTGACACATTTTTTCTTTTACAAAATGGGGTTTTCAATTTTTCTCCTATACCGTAATGCTAAATGAGTAATAATCCCTTTGTATGTTAAAAGAAAAACTAATTATTTATGAAACATTTTGAAAGTTTAAGAACACTATATTACAAACAAATGCATGAGTAGTTACAATACCACAATTTTTTTTATAAAAGAGGCATTTTTTTCTGTCCAAAAATGTGCTCCACGTTAAGTTCACAGTGTTGTACATATGGCGAAAACAGCCTTAAGAAGAATTCACAAAATTTTTTTATCCTCTTAAAGAATACTAAGTTCATTTGGATTCTGTATTTATAGGGTATAAAAAATATATCGTGGCATACGGCTTAAGTATTAAATGCTTTAAAATACATCTTCCAATTGTGATATTTATGGTTTGATCAATATCACCTCCCTATACTGACTCCCAACACGGATTTTGTCTCTCAAGGAAGTCAGTAGCAAATAAGATCTAACAATAGCTCTAATTGTGCGGAGAACTAAAGACAGGAACCCAAAAGGAGAAAGAATCAATTGAAAAGATAAGGTAATAATTGTGGATTAACAAAGTCTGAAGCCATGGATGTACCTTGTTAAAGGCTGTATCTCCCCATGCTTTTGTGACCACAAATAACAACCTTTCTCCTTTTTTTCACCCATGAAAGTGAACAACAAGTTGCAAAGATAATACATTGAAAGAGGCGTTACCTGTTTCAAAAAGAAACTGTAGAGTTCATCTGCCGCCCAGATCTTTGTTCAAAGATATTTTACCATTTTACTTTTTAACATATTTGATATATTTGTGATATAATGACCATGGTATTTTTTAACGCCTGAGGTTCAAGTTGAATATAAAAAGAGTGTATTATTTCTCAGTATCCTCTCCCTCATGCATAATTATTTTATGCATTTTTTTTTCTACTTATTTCATATTCATTATTAGATAGGGATTGGTTTTCTTATACTTTTTTTTGCTATAACAAAGAATTGGTGGCTAAGGATACTTTTTTAGTTCGAAAGATAATGGGAAGTTTCAACATGAGAAAGGGAGTGTTTTGACTTGTAAAATTCTAATGTCATGATACAAAAAACAAGAAAAAATTATTCACTTTTTTTTCTTTTTAATAGTTTGTAGTCTAAACCAAAAGAGTTGTTTCTTCTTTTCTTTGTAGTTCATGGTTATATGTTTCATTCATTATGATTTTTTATTAAAGGCTTGTTTGCATATCAAGTTAATTATTTTTATTTGTAATCATTAAAAACAAATTTTCCATAACAACTCTCAAGTAACCTATATTGACAACACTAAATTACTTCTCTTTCCCTAGAGACCTTTTTAAGTATTATTTTTCCTACATAAATGAATAAAAATGTCACACACACATTCATTTTAAATTTCAGTATAAAGATAATGTAACTATAAATCATTTTCTTTACTATATTAATATATTTCTTGTAATTTACTCAATTTGATTTTTCCTTAAAATATGAATGATTTAGTGCGAAAAAATAAGTACTTTTTAGTAATTTAGTATTATTTTTTTCAAGAGTTATAAGTTTATAATCTTTTGTGTTTATATGGAATCTTATTCTTCAGTTACTTTCTCTTCTTTGCTGCTCAATAGTATAGACAAATATAGGGGAAGGTTGGCTGGTATAAAGACTATGCTTTACCCTATAATCTTAGTTTCTAAGGCTAATATAGTACTGTGGTTATCTTATTTTTAACTTATACTGGTCTTCTCATATTTCTTTTTATTGCTTTAATCAATACATTTGTTAGTATATGAATATTATATGACTGTTTAGTATATGATTATTGTATATGTGTACATGGAGAGAGAGAGAGAAAAGAGAAAATGTATAGAACAATATAAGAGTACACAGCATTCGTAGAGAATATATATACACTTCTACGAATATTTACATTGATATATTTCTAATCATTTCTTTGATTTACTACGAAACTTAGCAATACTTTAAATTCGGAGATCTTGTTTTATTTATAAGTAATATTTATTAATTTCGGTTTTGATAAAAAGGGGTCAGTAACATTGTTAAGTATATTATTTGCGTTGCAGAAGTTATATTAATCATGTGATTTAAAAGATAATTATGTTAATATTAAAGATTAAAGTTTATTGATTCATATATTTAAACATCTTGTGATTTAAACAGTATCATTTTTAACAGGTAATATGAGAAATACTTTCATAATACATAACATACCTACATGATTCATCAAGAAAATTATATTTAATTTAACTAATTTAGAAACAGTTTGAACCCTTTATAAATGTATGTAGTTCAAAAAGATAAAGTAATTTTTTTAAACAATGAACAGAGATTTGGTCGATATAAAAAAAAGCAAATGTATTACCGATTTGAAACACGTTAGTTTTTCTCAGGGAAATCATTTCTGAATTGTTTCTCAACTGATTCTTTTATGTATTCGTATGAGAAAAGTAAATGATTTTTTTTTCACACATCAGATTATTCAGACAGAAGAAAAAATAAGAGGCATGAAATGTAGGATGCGAAGTAGAGGGATTTCATTTATTATTTTTTATAATATAAAATATTGAATTGGAACTTCGCTTTTATGAGCAGTTTAAGAAATACAATTTTTATTGGAAATATAACACTAATTATGCTAAATTACTTTAGCTAACTGCTTCAATAATTTTAAATTTAAAATTAAAACATTATTTGAAACTTAAATAGGTTATATTTTACATGTTGAAAAATGAATTGATTTAAAAATTCTGAATGATTTACAAGATCTTTAGTAGAATATATTTTTATTGGGTTTGAGTTTGAAAATGGTAATGAAACACCGGTTAAAAACATCTTTAATGAATACATACATAGTAATCATTAGATAAGAAATATTTTTAAGAAATTTTGCACGATTCGTAAAATGCATGTTATTTTAAGCAATTCTTTACCCCCTCCCCTTCCTCTATTATTTAATTTTCAGTCAGTTATAAGACATCAATATTTAGATCTTTCTCTCAAAAACTACAAAATTCGTTTTTTTTCATTAACTTAATTATATGGTGTCATTTTAAATAATCATTTTCCTCTAAAAAATGTCAAAACTCATACAACATTCGGACCTTTAACCTACACAATTAAGAAAATATTTTCGATGCTTGTTTTGTTTTGATTTTATGCAAGAATTGTTGATCACTCACAAAATATAGACTCCTGCCATTTTTAATTTCAGGAATTAAAAATAAAATACCACAAATTTAAAATTTCATGAACATCATTATTAACTGTTAACATGCTATCATCATACGATTTGAAATAATCATTTTACTGATAATGAAATATCAATGTTCTTATTTCTTTAGAACTTTAAGAAAGCCGCACATTGAGAAATTATTATATTGTTTTGTTCAGATTTTAAATAACCAGCTTTGAGCTGACGAAACATCAACACTTTTTCAACAGCAAGAATATTAGCAAAGGAATAAGTAAATATATTTTAATCATTCTAACTCCAATCTGTTGCAAGAATTAAAAAAAAAACCCAATTGTACAGTTGGTTATAAATGGCATTTGAAGCATTAATATTTCACACTAGAACATTATACATTCTTGCTATTTTATAGTAGTCTTAAATTTGTCACCCATAAAACTTCTAGAAATTTGAGGAAACCGTAAAATATTCTCTTAAGTTTAACACACGTTTTTCATGTGATTTCCGGATTTTTCTCTTGTGTAGTACCGCCATTCTTGCAACATTTAGTATTTCAGACCAGAAAACCGCTGAATATTCCATCATATTTCACAATCCATGCCTTTTGTGTCTATCTCACGGCTGATTTCCACGGCCAGCGAAGTTGACAGAATTGCGACGAATGCAACATGCTTTTTTCTTTTTTTATAAATCGGTCAATCGCAACGACGTGCTATTTCATTTGCATGCGAAATTTATGGTGTGCACTTTTAAAACATCTGCGTGAAGAGCACGCAATACAACTAACTGAGTGATGGACGAAATAGTGTTGAAATCATCGGAAATCATTCCCAGAGAACACCAGGAAAAAAGTTAGCTGTGCCCCCATTGAGAAGCTTCTCATATAAATAACTCCCTTTGTAATGCACGTGGCCGTAATTAGCCACGCATCAGTAGGTTTCACAAGTTAGGAAATAATTGCTACTCTGCTTCGGTGTATTGGCGGCGGGTTTGGCATTAGTTTGTTGGAAAAGAAGTAATAAAAAATGCAGTTAAGGGGAAATGTAACAAACTTTTCCTTTTTGAGTCAAAAACTGAAGTTGAGGTCATGGTCCTTGTGTGTGAAGCTATGGGGAGTCTGAGGTGAACAGCCTGGAAAGAAATTGATTAAATGCACATACATCAAGGTGTGTGGTGTGTGTGTTTCATGTCTTTTTTATGATAGCAAACACCCCACTGATTTTTTTAATGTATTTCGTATCTTATTAAGTAGAAAATGAATTTAAAAAAATCTGCAGTTTTTATGGTGGTATATAGAAACAGGTGTAGGATATTTTTGACATTACATTGGAAAATAACCTCATAGTTTCATGTTGCTTTTAAAATCAAGATCAACAAATGTTGACAAGAAATGATTAGTGTCAGAATATTCCTCGTCGTTGTTTATAAGTGTTTTGCAATCAAATTTTTGTTTAAATAATTTGTTGAAGTATAAATAAAAGCAATCTCACAATTTCTTTTTCATTTTAAAAAACAAAGACTTCAGGCATTAATAAAAATATAAGTTTTATAGTTATTGTTTTTAGTTGGTTTTACTTTTAAATTCATATATAAGCTTTTATTTCTAGAAAAATAAAACATAAAATATTTAAAATTGCGTGTAAATGCATTTTTTGTTTCATAAGTTGTAATTAAAAGTATTATTTTATTTCGATCAGCTTTTAAAAGTTTACCCTTTTGGAAATTATATCTTTTAAAAAATATAAAAAGTAGGGAATTTAAACTTTTAAAGCTCACAAATGGAAAGAAAATTTCTATACGCATGCATCACAATAAACTAATTCATAACCGATACCATTCTTTCCGCTATTATGACATTTTTAAATGGGAAGTTTTTTATTAGAGCGTATATATAAAGGAATTCTTTGTTGTTATGAAAATGAGTACTTTTTGTTCAAAAAATATAGACCCATGATATTAAAACGTTATTATTTGGATACTATATTAATTACAGAATTAAAAATTAGATTATTTAAGCTTAATCATTACATAAGACAAAAATAAAACGTTATCATAACGTATTCGTAGAGATAATGTATTTTTAGTTTCTATATTAATAGTTAATATTACTTTAATATTCAGTACATTAAAATAATAATTTCCAGTAAAATAAAAGATTCACACAAATAAGAAAAGAAATAAAAAATAACAACTATATGCTTTTTTTTTTTGCAGTGTAACATGGAATGAAAAGTTTTGTTTGGAAAGGAATCATGATAAGGAAGATAAGCTTAAATAATCTTAAATATCCTTATCTTCTTTCAGTATTTAATTTTGATTTGTAACTACAAACAAATGCAATGAATAATTAAGTACAAGAACTCTTATATATATTATTTTCCTATTTTTTAAAAATCATTTTGTCAGTATGATGATTATCAGGAGATTATTCCTTCTCTAGTGATGTTATAAATAAATAAACACTATAGATGAATTATCACATAATTTAGTCAATTCCTCTCAACTTTTTATATGAATATAAAGTAAATAAATAAACCGATTAAACAGATAAATTCCTTATAGTCGTTTAGGTAATTGTAAATATTGTTAATGAAAAACATATATAAATGAATGCCGGGAAAAATATTTATGATGAGACTAATATATAATCAAACATGAAGTAAATCCCACACCTGAAATATACGCCTGCCTACTGTCTATGTGCCTATTGTTTATTACTCTATTCAACAGATTTGTGAAAAAACACTTGAATCGCGAAAAAAACTTTAAATTTCGCCATTTAAATAACTGTTTTAGTTATTAAATAAACAACCCCGGAAAAAATAGTAACGCTATTTGAGAAGCCGGAACTATTATTTTTTTCATTGATCCATTGTTAATATTTCGGAAGCATAACGTTTCTCAAATGAGTATTTTCTTCCTGCACCATTTTGTTAAGGTACTTTCGTGACTAGCAGCTCAGAAAATACAACTTTGCAATCACAAAAGTTATTCTTGTTAATGACACATTGATTGCAGATAAGGCATCAGATGACTCCCCTTTCAACACGATATTTGGTAATGATTACCTTTAAAAAAGTTTCCTCACGTTTTGTATTGAGCGTAAACATCGTGAGTAAAATACAAATATCTTACAGTTACGTGAAATTTTTAAAGTACTTTGGTAATTGTTACAAATTAGAAATTATAATTTTATCTAATGGAAAAAAATAGTATCACATCCATAATATTTGATGCTTTTCTTGGACTCTATATTTCTTTTGGACAAGATTGCTCTTTTAATATTTTTTCTTAAGTACGATTTTATTCTGTTCTATCAACTTTACTAGTTCAAGTACGCCTGCATTTATTTAGTTAAAGTTAATTTATTTTCCTAATTAGTACTGAATGGCGTTTTCGAACACAATTAAGATTGAGACTGTGAATAGTTAATAGCAACCCTCGTGTACTGTATTTAATATTTAACATCTCTAGTAGGACGATTTATGCATTGACTAACTTCAAATTGTAATTTGTCGCAAATGCCATAATGTTCGGTATTCCATTCGGCTGTCAAATTGTATCTTTTTACCTCAAGCTGTACATATGTGTGTGAGAGAAAGAAAGGCAGTTCTCACTTTTGTTTTACCACTCAAGCTGTAATGAGGCATCGGTAGCCTAGTGGTCATGGTCACGAACACGTAGCCAGCACGTCCAGAGCTCAAGCCCTAGTGCCATGTAGACCCTCTATGTAAAGACGATAATGCACGCTAAATTTGTGATGTGACGCAAAGCTCTCACGTTGGCGTTGGTGGGAAGTTAACCTGAGATCGGGCACACTGGAAGCAGAGTGACCCAGGCTCACTAAATCGTTAATTCTGGGAAAACTGTTTATTTGTTTCCAACACCCCCAGACAGTATCCTCCTATATGACAGTCTTCATGGGAATTAAAATGCATTTGTCACATATCTCCCCTTTTTTGTGAGAGTGGCAAACGTTTTTTTTTTACAATCTTAAGGTTTTTGTTTTGACCGAGCTCCCCACGCGACCACTTTTGTTTCAAAATATTTTCTATGAATATATGCTATATTTCATCCCTGTGAACAACTTAGTGGTATTGATAGCTGTGTTGTAAGTCTTATTACGGTTTATAAATGTAAAGAGCAGAATACAAAAAAAAAATGGGCCTCTATTGAAGGAAGTTAAAATTGATCAAGCAAGGGTAGAACTTGATGAAATAATGTATATTAACCATGATAGCGAAAGTCAATTTGAGAAAAACGATACACATGAAGCGTTTGCGTTTGAAGTAAAATTTTCAAATGTTACCTAAAGAACTCCATCCAAAAATATAAAGCTATAAGTGTACCACAAGACATTTCACCCTGTCAAAAATGACAAAAGCAAGGAAAAGTTCAACATGCTGTTTGTCGGTCATCAAAGGACAATAAAACTACAATAACTTGAACAAAATATCATAGTTTTGTTTGTAAATATAACATTCCTGTAAATGTTAGCGAAAAGTGTCTGTGATTTGTGTCCTTTATTAAAGTCACGCACATTTTTTTTTGAAACTTCTTGGTTCAGTTGGATTGATATTTTTTCTCAAATTATCGAATAAAAATTGAAAAGTGCTTAAAAGTACGTATGTATACTTTCCCTTAGTTAAATTATTCACTGGAATTACAATTTTTATCGTGTGCAATAAAAATGATTATAAAAAAGGATTGGGGTGACTCAGTCACCCCGCGTAATCATTAACGTTAGTATACAGTGCGCACCTGCTCTAGGATTAAGAGAGTGGCATGGCAACCGAAGTTCGTCCTCGTCACCTGATCGTGGTTCAGAATTACGAGGTCCGTCACCAATAATCCTCGTGTTGCTTTATAGTGCGTTTTAACAAACATTCCCTCCCTCAAGCTGTGATATATATATATATATAGTGAAATCATTTACTTATAAATAAAATAGTTAATTTCGAGCTCTTTTCTGTACGTCTTGAATAACTCTGCCTTCTTAAGAATTCTGGAATTGAATAAGTTATTGTACAAGTTCTCGTATGGAAGGTATTATTTCCTATATTTTTGCCTAAAATTATATCTTTAGAAAATTATTTACCTTAAGCAGTATTTAAAGTTAAAACATCATTTGTTTGCATGGATTAGTTACATTTTATAAATATAGATTAGTTAATTAAATATCTTTGAACTTTTGTTCAATGCACTCTTTTAGTTCTTTAATAAGTTTAAAGACAAAAAATGGAGTGTAATTGCTTCAAAATAGAATTCGTGACCGTGGTAGCCAAGTGGTCAAGGTATCGGACCCGTGGCTGCCGTGTCATGAGTTCGAGCCCAGTACCACTGAAGACCCGCCTTGTAGGGGAGCGATGCACGTTAAATCTGTCGAGAGCTCAAATGTCCTCCAGTTGGTGTGGAGTGGTAGTTAGGAGAGGGAGTGCTAGCTCAGGTGTCGTCTTCGTCACTTGACCATGGTTCAAAATTACGAGGTCCGTCGTCGAAAGCCCTCGTGTAGCTGAACTACGCGATGCGCGCATTTTAATATATTCGCTCTCACTCTCTCTCAAAATAGAATTCACAAAATTTCAGTTTATGAACATGAAAAACTTGAAATGCATTTATAAATTAATATAATTCACATTTTTAAATTGCTTTAAGACACAACTTTTGAAAGAAAACATTTTGATTATATAATGGTTGATGTTACAGAATGTATTTTTAACTAAATTACATTTCTAAAGCCGGAGAAATCGATAAAGTAAAAAGACAAAACAATGCCTTTTTAAAACAATAATAAAAAGTAATCTAATATACTCAAGAATAGTAATCCTTGAAATTGTTTTTATTTTCGTTCGTATAAGACATACATTAAAAGAATTGGAAAAAAAAAATAACAGCATGACTCAGTAACACAGATTCCCTTTTTAGTTTAATATTACTTGAATTGATCAATAATATACTTCCCTTAATAATACGTTTGTATTCAAGTTCACAGAGAATTGTTAGAATTTTTCTTTTTTTGACTACATGATAGTTCTTACCTTTTGTAAAACAATACCTGAACTAGTTTACAAAAGAAAGAATAGGAAAAGACGAATTGACGGCGTATAGAATTACGCAAATCACGGTGTGTTTCGAGTATTCCTTATTTATATTAGTTGATGATGTAAAGCTCATCGCTAAAAATTATTTTCAACATATTTTTTTTAATCCATTTGGAATTTTTCTCTGTTTTTAGACAATTAATGAACCGTAATTTTAATTTAGGAATTTTCTCAAAATTTTAAAATTTATGTATATATTTAGAATTCTAATGTAAGAATTACTGTTAAATAGAATAAATGAAAAATCTTTTAAGCAAATATATATCATAACAGTGATAGAAACCTTTAATTTAGTCTTAATTATGTTTTAAAGCCTGTTCCAGACTTAGAATGTCTTTTTTTTAAAAAAAAATGTTCTGCGTTACCGCTGTGATCGGAATTTTCTTTAAAAAATACCTTGAATCATTATTTATTTTTTTATGTTTCATTTTGAAACTGTCTTGCATTTCGTAGGAAATTGTATGAATCACGTCTTAGTAGATTCTTTAAAACCTAAATAAATGTTAACAATAACTTGCAAGGGTTTTAGAAATGTAAATCAAAACGATATTAAAAAGGCGATACGAACTTAAGTATTAATTTGAGAAAATATATTTTGAGATGCAATCGCTCTTGAGTTTAAATTAAATTTTTAATCAAGTTTCAAGTGACAAAATGCTCTGAAGTGGATAATAAATCCTAACTATACGTGTTTTCTAATTGAAATTTCTCTAAGCATCATACTGTGTTATCACAATGAAAATATCTCTCTACTTTCCTCTACAATATTTAATATAAGTTAAAATTCCTTGCTCATCCAACTGCATTTATAATTTATTACTAAAATTTTAGTAACCTTCTTTGGAGTCAAAACACAATCACACATTGGGAACAGTTATATTCATTTAAATACTTTTCATTTTTTTGTTTGGTTGATTGAGGATTAACAATGCAAATCTTTTTTAAATACCAAAATCATTCCTAATTAAGTAAGGGCATTTCTTTTCTGTTCATGTGAAAAAATAATTATATCTTTTATTTAAATGTTTTTATTTTACTTTGATTTCACTATATTTTTTTCAATTTTGTTAGTATAATGTAAAGTATCGTACATTCCGGCGTATAACGCGTTTTTTTAACACCAAAAATAAGATTGAAACTTTCGAGTGAACGTTATATGCTGAGAATGTAAAAATGATAGCTTTAAAAATAATGAAGAGTATAAAAAAAGCATATTTCACACAAACACAGGCATAGCTTATATACATGCAAATACTGTTTATTTAAAAGAAATGAAATACTCTTTGAACTTTCATTATTAAACAACATGAAAAGTTCGACAAATTCGTCTTCTGTTATATCTTATGGTATTTCATCGAATTTTGTCCCATCTCTCACTATCACAGTTACCCTAATCTATAAATAAATAATCATTTTTCGTTCCATCTTGATTGCTGGATATTCTACATATTTTAAAATACGATTTTGTTTTGATCAGTTTTATTTTCGTTCCCTGCTTTTATTATATTTTCACAGACTACATCTAGACATCAAAAGATGAGAACAACGCACATGAACATTTCAGGTTTCTTCATAAAAATAAATTATTGTTTAAAAAACTAAAACACACCCCTTTCTATGTAGTTAATCGAACTAAGTTGTAGCTTAATCTTCTAGTCGCCATATCTGGAATTAGTCGCCAAATCTGGAAATTGGATCAGAAATTAGTCACCAGATGCGAAATGGGATCTGAAATTGTAAAATCGTTAATCCTAATGATCCTGATCAGGACAATGGAATAAAATTATTAAATTATTGTACTGTCATCGGTCTTGGACAAGTGAGAAAAATTTCGAATTAATCTGACTTTTTAAAGTGGGTAAAAATTGAGTTCAAAGATTCCGTTACAAACAAGTGAAGCTTATAAAATGGCGTTAAAAAGGGGTGCGTTATACGGCGAATATACTAAAAACTTTAAAAAATTAAGTTCGAAAGAATAGGTGCACATGTACACCGGAATATACGATTCTTATAAATCATGAGGTTCAAATATTTAATTTCGGATATGAATTTTATTTTAATCAATGCCCTTTTAATAAAAGAAATTATATTCTAAAATCAATTTTTTTTCTGGGCCGAAATACTTATAACAGTAAAAATAGTAGAATATTCAATGTGCAAAAGACGTCTGTTAATATGTTTTCTTATGATGTCAAGAAAAATTATCCCGATTAATATAAATATCCAACCTTTTGAATATTCAATTGTTAGAATTGTACGAAATGAGTTGGTGTAGAATTCTGAAAATGTCTTCAGAATTGATAATGATTATTATCAGTGTCAAAGTGTGTATTCAGTTCGCATCGTTTCCTTCTCATCATTTAGGAGAGCAAAAATAATTGCTTCAATTTAGATTTTAATATCATCGTGGTCTCTAAGCGTGATAATTAACATCCGCTTGCATTCATTTCACTTGAATTATACAAAACTATTCAAATGATTATCGCAACTCATCTTGGAAGTGACAAAGTTATCAATATTTTATATCTTCTTGATTAATGGACTTGATGTTATAAAAGATAATCGAAAACGCTGATTGTGAAAATTGCCCTAGTAAAAAAATTCTTTCTAGAAGCCATCGTAAAAAAATAGAGCAAAATCGAAGGTTTTCTTCTCAAAGGGTGACCTTGCTTTCGACTTTGTGAGAGAAAAGGACCCACATTCTTTCATCGGACATCTTCATCGTCCTTGAAGGCTTCCACCTTACTTTTAAAAAATGCTTCTACAAGAAGCGGATCCACGCTGCTTAAGCATTCGGGTCCCTGCTTCAATGTCACCCTTTTGATAACAAGGGCATAGAAAAGGAGGGCTATAGAAAATTCTAAGGAGAACTCTTGGGAAGATTAATTAATATTCTTTCAAACACGAGAGTGCAATTTGCATGAGGCTATAGGTACTTTTAAATAACACTGATAAATCTGCTGAGACAAAATTGTGGTTGCGGTTTTAGAGAATTGACTCAGGTGGTATTTTATTGAAGGTTATGTGGGCAAGATCAAGAGTGGAATTTGTGAGTAATTTTGCTGTGAGGAGATGGTGGACGAGTTTTCAAAGAAATTAAGAGTGGTTATCTGGGTAATTAGGGAATTGAGTCAGAGATTTTCAGTTTTTGTTTTTAAAACGTGCAACGTTTTCTCTTTTTCTATAAATTTCCGTTTCGTATCCGAGTAGACTGTTATTAGCATGAGGAAAACGCGAATGTGTATTATTTAATTTGCTATGCGGTTTCTAAAATAAAACGCTTTCTTTTTCCGTTAATTATATCCCAAGCATACACAAGGGAAGAGTGGCTCATAGCCAACAAATTTTTAATTTTTAGCATAGAGATTACCCCTCAGCGTTTTCGTCTACGCGTCTTTTGGAATATAACCCATAACCCCACTGTATCTCTATGTACGCCACTGTATCTCTATGCTTCTGCTACTATATCTTTACACACACCACTCTATCTCTACGAACGTCATTATATGTATATGTACGCCACTGTATCTCTCTGTACGCCACTCTATATCTGTGAAAGCCACTCTGTGTACTCCGCTGATGTGTGTAAACACTCTTTTTGTGTATTTCTGTGCACGCCACTCTTTTTGTGTATCTCTGTGTACGCCACTCTTTTTGTGTACCTCTGTGTACGCCACTCTTTTTGTGTATCTCTGTGTATGCCACTGATAACATTCGCTTTTCTTTTCATAAAAGATATATTAGAATATTTTTGGATGTTTTTCGTTAGAAAGACAGAATTGTAGATTTTTAATTAGCTTGCTAAAATAAAGCTATTTTTCAAAAAGAATTTATTTTCCTGTTTTTTTAGGAAAATTAATGGAAAGAAATAAAGTTGTAAACACAAAAAAAGAATAAGTTTAAATCTGCTTTTGAAAACTACACCCCTTTATTAAAGTATTTTCTGTATTAAAATTTTTTTCGATAAAATATTTTAAACAACAAGGAAAAGTATTACTTAAATGAAAAGGATAAATAAATCTCATTCCTATTTTGATTTCAACTACAACAACTTTTACTTAAGGATGTTTAGGAAGGAAATTTAAATTCTTGTATCATGCATTAATGTATCATGTATCTTGTATCATGCATTAATGTATCATGTATCTTGTATCATGCATTAATGTATCATGTATCTTGTATCATGCATTAATATATGTGTATATCTGAGGAAATATGGAATTTCACAGAACACGACAACACCCTTTTTTTCTACTTTGTGAAAGAAAAAAAATTAAAACTCACACAAATTGTTTCCACAAAGATGCCATAGGCGGTTTCTTTGTCATTATCTTAACCTACTTTCGAAAGATAACAGGATATTTTTTTTCTCGCGCTTAACATTCCTAAAACGTAAGTTTTCTTCACTCCCCAATAAACGCCATTTGCGGTACATTGATAGCTTTTCTTCCTCATTCCTTGTAAGGATTAATTTCAGTCTTAATCAAGCGTGACTAAATTTTACTGCTAATGGGAGATGTCTCCAAAAAAGAAGTGTTAATGAAGTGTATTATAGTGACAGCGACTAAAAAGTTTCGCTTTTGATTGAAGTGCTTGCCATTTTAATTAGAATATCACAGAAAAAAATCATAATTTAATTAAAGTGAAGTGAAAAGTTGCATGTGACAAGTTCACCTGTAAATTATGTTTTTTTAGTTTGCACCACATATTGTTAGAAAACTAATTATAAGCAACAAATCTAATTATAAATGAAAAGTAGTACATAATGCTTAGACGATGTGGTAAAAATTGTTTTTAATTTACTAAATTTTATAAAAATAATTAAATTATAGAAACATAATTACAAAAGCTAAATATCATAGATACATATTTGTTAGACTTTATTTCGATAAAATCTTTTTAAATTACGACAAAAATAATTTTGTAAGAAACATGATTAAAACATCAGCAACATATTGCTCAACCATCAACTACGAGGTATTATGTATTCGTTTTCTCAAAAAGGGCTTTTTATAGTTTATTTCGCGGTTAATGATAGAATTAAGTAATCTGTGTAGTATAACACATTTAAGTTCATAGATGTATATGATCTATTATTTAATTCAGAGGTACAAAGGTAATTAATGTGTGTGTGATCAAAATAACAACTTATATACATTTTGCACAATATAGGTGGCCACGATAACCTAGTGGTTATGATCTCGTGGCCGGCGTGTCTTCAGTTCGAGATCAGTGCCACTGAAGGTCCACCGTGTAGAGTGCATTGATGCACTTTAAACCTGTCGTGGTTCAAACATCTTCTCCCTGGCGTGGTATGGCAGTTAGGCGAGGGGTGCCAGGTGTCTTCCGCATCACTTGACCGTGGCTCGAAATTAAGAGATCCATCACCAATAGTCCCCGTGTGTTGTCCCGTTTTCTATACTATATATATATATATATATATATATATATATATACTATATTATATACTATATTATATACAATATATATACTATATATATATATATATACTATATATATATATATACTATATTATATACATATATATATATATATACTATATATATACTATATTATATACTATATATATATATACAATATATATATATATATATATATATACTAAGAGTAATTCATATACTTTTTAAATGGTAAATATATGCCTCCCTATAAGCATTCTTTCTTTAATTATTTTAAATCAATCTGTAAATTCAACTTATAAAAATATTCAAATATAAAATTAATAATATATTCATTAAAAAATCTTTTACTTACACTTGATTAACAGACTAAAAATTAATGATGATAATAATTTTAATAAGTGTTTAATGCTATATATTTTAGTAAAAACATATTTTAACTTCCTTAATAGCAATATAAAAATCATATTAATAATTTATGAAGATCCTCTTATAATATTTTACTATATTCATTTCGAGATAGTTTAAAAAAGCATTTTTTTAAAATTAAATCATGTACAATTGTTATTATTTTTATTAGTACATTTATTAAGTATTGTTACAAAAACTTTTTAATGTACTTGTAAAAAATTTAACGTAGTTTTATATAACGTGGTGTAATGAAGTAAAATATAAAAAAAAATAATTTTTATTGGGAAAAAAAATTTATTTTATTTTCATTGAATAATAAATTATAATTTAGAAGGTTTGCCGAAATTTTTTTTCCAACAAAATACAAATTTTTATTAAATAGAACAAATTCCGATTCCCCGAAAAATATTCTTAAATAAAATAACACTCCAATTAAATAAAATATTATAATTCTTTAGTCCATTTAATGTAACACACAAAAGAAAATCAGTGGGAAAAAAACAAAGACTTTTTAGGTTTCTATTGTTTATCTTGGTTCTCAAATGCAACAGAAAGTATTCGCATCTTCCGACTATAAATAAATGCTGCATTCATTTATTTATGCTCGGACTGTTAGGAAGAGTAACGGGTAATTTGAAGAAAGTAAATTATATACCAAGTGAGTGGCTTTTCTTTTACACGCTTGTTGCTTGACCGCTAGATTGTATGCTCTTAGTCACGTGATATCCCCTTTTATGCTGGACCGTTTCGGTCGTTTTTACACTTCCTGTATTTATTCTTCAAGATGCCTCATTACTTTTTTGTTACACATGAAAAAATATGCGGAATAATGATGAGGAATTTTAATGCAAATTTTAGTTATGTAAATATATGTGAATTACTAATTTTTGTTTCGTTATTGAATGATGTTGAGAGAACGGTTTATTGTTACAAATGTTGTGTTATGTGTAGTGATAGTAAACAGATGGCTTTAAAAGCTTTTTTTTATTGAGAAATGTAATATTCTCAGGAAATAAAAGAGCTGTTTGTTGTATCCAATTTTTCTTGGAAAAAAAAAGATAATTTAACTATTTTAATTAGAGAATTTATTATCTATTAAATAAACAAAATAAGAGAGTACATTAAACTTTAGCAAAAGTATACATGAATAGTGTGACCAGTCAGTTTGTACTTCTTTCTGTTACCTTTTATTTGATCCTCATGAAAAGAAGGATTTAATAAAATTACTTCAAGTTCTAATAAAATTTAATAAAAATTGTTATTTAAAATTGTAAAACCATAGCAGTTTTTTGTCTTGAGTTTGAAACAAGTAAAATTAATTAAAGCAGAGTTATTTTAATTTAAAGTAAAAGTTCAGTTGTGGAAATTTATCTTTGAAACTCAAAATGAAACACATTTTTCAAAATTACATAAGAAATAAATTCTTATTCTAAACAGCTTTCAACACAACTACAGTTTATTAAACGCTATACGTAAAATGTTTGTTAAAAGTGAATAAAAACATTTGACAATATTTCTCTAATTCCTTTTATGATATCACTTGACAGATATAAAAAGACAGAAGTCACTTGACAGATATATTTTAATGTAAAACTAAATTGCTTTAAAAACTTTCAATGAATTTTTATAAAGTTTTTTTTGGTAGCATAACAAATTGGAAGCTAACATTTAAACATTTATTAATTTGTGTAACAATGGACATAAATTTCTGTCGTAGTAATTTTGTAAATATAAAAATTGAAAAGCATTGAAAATCGAAAAGTAAGACTAGTAAAATAAGTATTTTGATACAAGTTTGTATTTAAAAAATTTTTGAGCAATAGTATTTTGCTTAGTTAAAATTGTTTCGCAATTAGAAAATTAGTGTTAAATGTAGAATAATTTTAAATAAAACTAGATTTTTTATATGTTTTGTTTTGTATTTTCAGGATACCTATAGGAAATTATATTTGTAAATATACAGAAAAAGGCATTTCTTAAAAAAATTTTTAAAAAATTATATTACTTCATAATTATATTAATTCATAACACAAAATAATTTTCAAAACAATTCCTAACATATAATTTTTTTGGAATTTGAAATTACTTTCCAATCAAATCTTTTTTCACACGATTTTGAAATAATATGGCACACAAATTTGATGAATTTTTTTACACAAATTTTTTGTTCTAGCACGAATATCACACACACACTCACAAAAAAAAACCTGGGAAGATTTAGGCCTTTTGAATGAAGATGATTTGATGGAATTTATGATAGTTTCTGATAATAAAGAAGGCGATATTGAAGAAATGGGAAGTAAAGTTCAACTATTAAAACAGCTGATTTCATGAGAGGGGGCTTGAAATTTGTTTCAAGTATAGAACAATATTTTCTTACTCATGATCTATCATAGAGAGTGCAATAAAACTTCAACATAATCTTAAGTTTTTTGTAGTAGGATATCAAGAATCATATAAGCAACTTGAGAAACCAAAAAGCCGCTAATAATATATAGACTTTGTAACAACAACAAAAAAAAAACCAGCAGAGGGCTTTACTAACGCATGAAATTTTTCATTTGAATCAAAACCGACAGTTGTACTAAACACATTTGGCACATCTACTGATAACAACGTTTTTGATCCTATTTGGAATAAACGTACGCGCTTGTTATCCAGTAGCGATAAATAGTTTTGTTAGGTAGTAGTTTTATTCCTAATTTCAATTTGAATTTTTATGTGTTGCATGTATTTATATATTTAATTTTACATGCGTTAATTTTTTTTTGTAATAAAAGTAAATTGCTTAAAAAAATATTTAACTCTGATTTTTTGTTACTACTTTTTTTCTACACGATATTTTGGGAAAATATTTTAAGATTTTTCATTTTACACGATTATTTAAAACTGTGGACAACATCCCTATAGTTGCCATATGTTGCATGCATTTTTTTACATGATTTTTTCGCACAGGAACGTGTATACCGTGTAAAAAAAGAATTGGGTATATAAGTTTAAAAACTGCAATTACAACACAAGCATCAAAACAGTTTGTCGTTTTAAAATTTAATTTTTGAATTATTGGAATAAATATTTTTCAAAGATAACTTGTTATCTAATTTACTCATCGAGCATTATTATAAGCATAACTGTGAACTTTTGACCGCTAACTTTGTTTTAAAAGTCAATATGACATCTTATTAATTACTTTTAAGCCAATGAAAACATCATACACAAGGGTAACATTTAATGTTTAAAGATTAAAATCAATTGGATTTGATAAATTGGATCTCAGCTGATTTAAAGTTATATAATTACTGTTTCCTATTTAGCAGAGCGCATCTGTTCTCACAGACTTCTATTTTTATAACCAAGTCATGGATTCTGTAATTTATATAATCATGTATGCACTACTGTTTGTCTTAATCCGTTTTCATGAGAATTGAAACCAAATATAGGTTTACGCAGTCAAGAAGAAAAAGATTCTGATTACATTATCATAGCCTGAAGAGAGTTTTTTATAACATAGCTGTGAGGTATATTCCCGTAACACAGTCAGAGGTTCGTTTATAATTTGTGGGAAAGATGCTATTTTCCGGCGTAGTTGCTGGAACACTATTGATACGTTTGGCCTTAAGCCTGAAGATATGTTCCAACTACAGGGGGCATAATCCGGAAATTTTTCCCTAGAAACACGCTTCAAAAGATGAAATCATAAAGCAAAGCAATACTATTCATTGTCATTACTTGAAACTTGATTAGCATCTCTCTGAGAGTGTAACCTTTTGATATAGTTTTTGCACACGAATGATTGTGTGTGTGTTTTATTTTTGTATGTCAGTTAATTAATTCTGAATGCGCATTAAGAATTTTATTACAATAAAAAGTATTGTTGAACATTTCAAATCTTATATATCAAGTTTCTGATAGATAATTCTCATAATATTTTAAATTATTTTAACCATTTTTCTTTCGAGTATTTTTGAAACTTGTAAACACACTAAAGCTGATTTTAAGCACATAGAAATTCGGATCGACTATGGAATTTTTGTGATTAAATTACCATATCAACTTCATTTTCTACACATTCTCAGTTCCAGTTCTTTGACAAGCAAAGTTTATTTTGAGTAAATCAAATTTATTATATTCATTATATCATTAATATTATTTTTAGTATTTTTGAACCTATCGAGAGTTTATTTTCTATAAAAATATAACATTTTTGATCAATACTTCTTAAAATGTATGTGTGTGCAAAATGATTATATTTTAATTTCATTTTTCTTACTACGCATAATTTTTCCCATTGATTTTCTTGATTATATCTGAACATTTATTTTTTTGCTAAGCGACACTAACTCTTTTTTTTCGCGATTATGAGTATCACTTGGAAGTTATAAAAATCTAATTAAAATCAAATGTATAATTTTTGTTTTTTTCACTGTATTTTGCAGTATTTATAGAGTAAGAAGAAAAGATGGTAGATAAATAAAGTATTTTTTTTATTTAATATAAGATTATAATTTTCTAAAACCATGCTTTTTCTGTCAGGATAAAATTATTTAATATACAATTAGACTTTTTAAAACATACTTTGGTTTACATATAAGGCTCTGGATTATTTATATGACGGATTAAAAAAATTTCTAATTTCCAATCCTAACTTTAAAAAGTTTAAGAATTAAGTAAACGAAGCTAAAAATATTGGTATAAGTATCAATACTTTTAATAAACTTCCTTTTTTTAAAAAAAATAATAATAATAAATCCAACACTTTTAATTACAGCAACAATTTTTTTAACACGTAGCAACAGTTTATTTTTAAAGAGCTATAAACGTCACAATTAATATATATGCATATATCTTTAAATAATAGCAATATTAAAAATTAAATATGACAGTATATCATTTTAAGATTCATTCTTGTGAATAAAGTTCTCCTTGATTCAGATATTAATATATGCATAAAATATTTCTTATTCTTTTATATTGGGGATTTTGTAATAAAAAAAACTATAAGCATACAGGTCATTTTAATTACATATATATATAACACATTTATTTAAACAAAAAATAATTCCTTGTGTATGTCAGAGACAAGCAGTGGAAGTTTTAAACTATGAATAAATTTAAATAAAACATTTTCACGAACTATAAGGGTACAGGTTTTCAGAATAAATTATAAAGTAGTTAGAGATATATATATCCAGCCGTTTTAGTCATGTTGAAAGCATTACGTGGTAGCCCAACCACGCAATGCTTTCTGATTCCACGTGATGCTTTTAACTGAAATCTTGAAAGTTCAAACAATAACTTGTCTAATAATATTTTCAGCTAATTGACTCATCTTTAAAAGAATTATGTTTTGAAAAATGCTTAACGCAATCAAGAAATATAATGTCCTTTAATTCCCTTAGATTTTTAAATAGAATACACCTTTTATACCGAGACTTTAACATATTCATGATCAATAAAGAAAAAGTTCAAGTTCAAATACAGATATTTTTGAAAGAAGTAGACGGTAGAATTTTTGTTAAGTGTTATATTGTATGTTAAAAACTGAATGATTATTTACTAGAAGAAAAAAGAACTGAACATTGTTTTTACTTTTTAAAAAAAAACAATATTACCTTAGCCACTTAATTTCAAATCTCTTATTCTAGTATCTATAAAAAAATGATCGAATGTTTTTACTCTTTTTCAACTTTGAGAAATTCCGTCTGTGTTAAAAAAATAAAACACCAAAACTCAGAGTACGTATTTTTGATAAAAAAATATTCTGATTATAAATTATATTTTTCAGCCAATAGCATTTAAAAAACACCACATTATATTAAGTCACTTTTTAAAAAATCATTCCATTTTCTTTCAGTACAAATCATGCTTTTCTTTTCAAATTCACATCTCTAAGCCTGACTTTATATTCTAAAGTAAAAAATTGTGTAATTATCGAATATTTCTAAATTTCAAAAAGCCAGTAAGGTCAATTGTTATGATTGTAAGCATATAATCATCAATCAGAATATTTTTATTAAGAAAAAAATGGGCTTTAAAATTCGTACTGCTGTAAGTTTTATTACAACTTTTTGTATTTTAAGAAATACTTAAATACATAAAGTAGTGATAAACCTCCAGAAATAAATATCGGGACTATTTATTGAGTCCACTCGAACAACAGGTCCCATAATACCAAAATGATTCAGTAATTAAGAAAATCATGTAATGAATGAGTCAATTATGACTGCTCAGCTAAAAATACTGACAAAACACAAAAATACTTATTTTTTACTAGTCACATACATCATAGCTCTAAAAATAGTTCACTTTCGACTAGAGACTTCTTAACTATCATAACACACCAGTGTTTTTGAAGATTACGCACTAATAGTCTTATTTTTCTATTTATATGGTTAATTGAAAAATGGCCGAAAGTAGTAACTGTTACTGAAGCATTTCAAAGGCGAAATTACCACACGTTCAAGGTAGAAGATCATCCTGCTTATTAGAGTGAAAAAAATTGCTTTGTTCTATCAGGATGGACACTTACCTACATTTGTGTGGAATATTTGTTTCATATTTTGGATATTTGGACTATTTTTAGACTTCTTAATCACGTATTAAAAAACAAAGCACGATTTTGCCTAATTTGGTCGAGGAACTAAGATAATTTTCTAATTTGTCCTTTTTTTTTCTTTCTTTTTACTTACGATAAGGTTTTAAAATCAAATAAAAGAGGCGTAAGGATATATTTTAATCATATATAGAAACAAATGGATTGAAAACCTATATCAGCGTACTACTTTCTTTATGTTTCTTAAAGGCAGAAATTTATTATTATCTCATATGTACTTAAGTAAATATTTGAGATATTGCTGTCCAGAGGTCTTCAAAGTAAATTGCTTGGAACTCTAGGGTTTCCTGGAACTTTGCCAGGAGTTTTCGTAAGTGATCACTATTTGCTTATTTAAAGCTTTAAGTAAAATTTAAATTTTTATAAAAGATTGAATTCATATAAAGGAAGTTTCTCGTAAAAATAAATATTTTCTGTATAAGTTTTTAAATTTCGTAAAGCATGTGAATGGATAAATCAGACTTGCCAATGGAGGAGAAGGAATACCTTATCAGAATATCAAATGATTCACCGTTAAATTTAAATTTAAGCAGGAACAGCTACTAAATTTTAGTTTACAAATTTAAAAAATACACGTTGAAGTTCCTCACACAGTCATAAACATTTTAATGCTATTCTAAACAATATATTTAAGTTAAAATATTTCTTTGTGACAACAAGAACAAAATATTGAAACAAATTAACACAGAATATGAAATGCTACTGTAAATAACATCAATATATCTAGACTTAGATAATTTGTGTAAAAAAATACAAACACATATCCCAGTTATTATTATATATAATGCAATGTTAGATGACACCTGGAACACACGAATTAATGAATAAATTACATAAATATTATGTTAATTTTTTTTTATGAAAAATACAGTATTTTTTAATTGTGTTCACCTAAAGAACTTGTAACATAAGTTGATTTTCTTAAATATTACTTCTTAATATATTTTTCTGAGGTGTTATTTTTGGATGGGGTTTCCCGGATACACCTTATAGCAGGGGTTGGTAAACTTTTCCAGGGTACGGGCTACTTCTAATATTTTTAAGGTGTTGCGACCCCCTCCCCCCAGTGACGTAGATTTGGTGAGCAAAGAAAAATGTCTACAATATTTATTATAGCTTAACAAAATAAAAACGGGAATAATTGGGAAGAAACTTACATAACTACAATAAAATAAACTTACACTTTTAAGATCGCTTTTTCAGCAAAACGCATGATACAAACATAATAATAATAATAGCCACAAATATAATAATATCAAATTATGCATTTGTTACGAAATACATTAAAAATAAAACGTTTCATCTAAGGTTAGTTCTCATAGTTATAGTCAGTAGAAGACTTAATCTGCTTACTGTCAACCAATCTTGAATACATTTCATACTGTAAAATCCAGCGTATAACGCGTACTTTGAACACCAAAAATAAGATCGAAATTTAAGGGTGCGCATCATACGCCGGGTATAAAAATACCTTCAAAAATAAAAATAAAAAGATGAGCATACAAATATAATTAGACTTCTTCACAAATCTAAATACTGTTAATTTAAAAGAATTGACATATCTTTCGGATTGTAATTCTAAAAGTATACTATATTTTCAAAAGTCGGGGATAAAACCTCGAATAAATGACTTCAAAACGTAAGAACATTGCACATTTACATTTCAGGTTTCTTCGTAAGAAAGGGGAGTGCACGTTATACGGCGAATATACCTAAAAATTAAAAATTACAGCTTGAAAGTTTAGGTGAGCGTTAAATGCCGGATTTTGCGGTAATTACAAACACCTAATATTCAAGCGATCACCCCAAAATGTCTTGGCGGTCTACCGGTCGACCACCATCAACTCAATGCAGCGTTTCTCAAACTGTGGGGCGCCCCCCTTTGGGGGCGTAACAACTCCACGAGGGGGTGCAAGCATATTGAAAAGTCAAAAACCAAAGATTATTTTAAAATTTTTTAATTTACTGAAAGTAAATAAACAAAATACTTTCTAACATAGTAAAAAGTAAAATACACATTTACACTGATATATTACACTTATAAATGTATCAGTGCTACACAATGTTTTTTATAATTAATTTATCAATACTGAGAGTTAAGATGTTTAATATTTACCAGTGACTTCATGGGATTGTCATATATAAAATTATATCCAAAAATATTATCTTTATAATCTGTACGGTTTATAATTAATCCCTTAACTGTTGACTAACGCGATTCGCTTACCAATACCAACCGTTTTCCACGTAGGCGCGCGTATGAGATACATTGGGGGGGGGGATAAAAAAATCTGAAGTAAGTAAATCCTTCGGAAGCTTATTGTCAATGTACTTTTATCGCATTCCAAAGCCTTCGGAATAATTTTATGGATAGCAGTGCAGAGAAAAGATCGTACTTTGGAAAGACGTATATATACGTTCGGTGCAGGTAACGCTTTAGCTGAGCGAGACGCTTATATACGCCGGTAGCACTTAAGAGGTTAGGTCGTATCGTAGTTTTAGCGTCAAAGTATAGTATCATTGAATTCAATACATTGTTATTGTATGAGGGGGGCGCGGTGAAAATTATAACTGAATATTGGGTCGCGAATATTGAAACTTTAAGAAGCACTGACTTAATGCATACCCCAGCCTTATAGCTTTAAAGGTCCCTTGAGTCAAAGTTAAAAACCACTGCTGTATACGAATTCCATTTTCATTTCTACAGAAAAAAATTACTTTAAAAAAGCACACATTTTCTCATTAGTGTTCTATCCACATAAACTTTTTGAAAAGTTTTTTCGCAAAAAATAAATAAATAAAAAATTTTTAAATATGAATTTTAAAATGTTTGCATGAAAACTGATATTTTTAGGCAATTCATGTTTTTGTACTTCAATTCTTTCAAAGGAATATCTTAATTTTCAACATCATTACTAACATATAATTGATTTTAGTATTCCTGAGGCATGAGAATATTATACTTTTGCTTCGAACATTACTTTTCGTGGCAACAATCCTTCTAACAATTGACTGAAGCCCCATAAGCCTTCTCTGTAGATATAAATTTTCAAATACTATAATTAAGAAATGCTTTATATTAGTAAACACAGCATGAAGAGTCCTTGCTCTAAATGTTTTGCAGTCAAGAAAAAAAAGGGAAGACTTAGGCGAACTAAATCATACGCGTAGGCAATACTAACGTATTCTATCAACTTCTTAAAAAAATCAAGGTTATGAAAATTTGTTATTGAGAAGGACGTTGGAAAGGCATGTTAATGCACTTTTTCCCATGGCCTTAATTCCAATACGTACTTTTTGTTAGAATATTTAAATGTTGAATAAATGAAAACACATTTAGCGCTCATCATTGCGATCTGCTGTTCTTATGAATAATTGAAAGCATTTGTTATTTACTTTTCAAATTTCGAAGAACATATAAACAAAAATAAGAGTATGCACGTAAAAAAATTACAATAACATCGAGAAAAATGCTTTATCACAAATTATTAGTATGTCCAGGAAAGAGATTTCTGGCAATTGTTTTCAACTCCTAAGCAACTATTTCAGATAATTTTTATGTATTACTATAAAAAATAAACAGCATTTCAAAGCAATATCGAAAACTATTTAACATCCAGAGGCAGAGTTGTTGTACGTGGAATATTGTCTTAAATACAAGTATTTGTAATTCTTTTCATAACATAACAGAAGTGGTATTTTCATTTAGTTAACGAACAAATAACTGAAAAATTTGGTAATACTATGTGGCTTAAATCATTAATAATCTAAATATGTTTAACATTGCTATACAATATATTTTGCATTCTCTCATTTCTTCTGTTTATATGTTCTTTATTTCGGTCTTTATTCTAATTTTTTTAAAGCAAAATTGAGATTATATACTCATGTTGAAAGTATAAGAAAAATTACATAATGAGATAGACTAAGGGTTATGAATAAAGGGTAAAAATATAACGTGTTTTAAAGCCTTAATTTCAATAGATCAACGATTCACATAAAATCTATGAAAACATTTCGATAACTTATATATATTATAATATATTATCTTTCGAAATTGTGCTCTAATAAGATAGTCGAAAGGAATATAAAAAAATTCAATACACAAAAATTGACGATTCATAGAGTTACTATAAGGAATAATAAAAAAAAATCCCTAATTGATAATCAGATAACAATGAAGAAATTAAGCTACTTTTAAATAAAAGTTCTGAGAATTTAAATCGATATCGAAAATTTTGTTTATTTAGTTACAGTTTAATTGGTGCAGCATATTTAAAATAAAAGGGTTTTAGAATTTGATTACTAGTACATTTATTACTACATTTACCGAGTCATGTCTCTTGTAATTAAATACTAAAATTTTTTAAGGAACAGAATTATACAGAAAGGTAAATGAGATGTTTGCATGTATTATTTAAAAATTAAAGTGTACCGTTAAATATGTATTAAAAATATAGCAATATTATTAGACTTTTTTTGTTTTCTAGAATGAATTTGTTTTCCCACATACGTAGTATGTTATTGGAATCATTTTGAATGTGTGTGTCTCCTATGACCCTCTAAATCTCTTACACTAAGCTATTCTTAACATCTCTGCTACGATTATGATAATCTTATTCCCTTATTACATCGTGAAGTGCATTACAAGATTACGCAAGTAATCCCATTTAACTGCAGCCATAATAATAAAATGGCATTAAAGATATTTATAATGTTCCAAAATTAAATAAAAAACCGAGTAAGATTCACTGTCATCTCATCTTGTTTTGAAGTCCATCAAATCCGATTAGCAAGCAAGCAAGTAACCACAGAGATAGATAAAAGTTTTAAAAGAGCCGGTTATACTTCCAATGTATTTCCTTTTAACCATCCCATCATGAATACAAAGGAAGTAAATGTTTGAAGTACGTATTGTTTTAATATCTCATAGGAAACTTCTGAAAACTGATCATGCATGTGCAGGTTATGATAACGGTTCTGCACCGTCTTTTACATTAGTTAATATATCAATACCTTATAAATACTAGATTCATTCATGGTATGCAAAGTTGGCTCTCACAGGAACTCATGGCTTTGGTATTTTTGTGGGCGTTTAGTGCAGACAGCTCTCTCTGAAAGAGTGTTTAAATAACAATTTAGTTTTGATTCAACTGAGTAGGTGTATTTTAGGTGTGGTTTCATTCCAGTCATACCAGTCAGATCTGCTCTGCTAAAGTAATCTAATTTGCAGGAGAATAGGCATTGCATTCTGTAGGTAAAGAAATGCTTTTTCATCGCGAAACTTGAACCTTTAAATGGTAACCTGAAATCATTTGTAGCTATTAAAACTATTTTTCAAATTCTGAACTAGTGATGCGACTTGAGAAGAAAGAAAAATGCATTTTGTATATTGAGTTTTATTTATATATATTGTTATTTGTTATGCAGACTGCTTTTTATTTCCAATTCACATGAAGCATTTCTACAAAAATATAAGTGTTTTATAATTCAGTTTTAAGTTTATTTTTTATAATAGTACGAATACTGGCGTAGTAGTTCTGAGTGGGCCATGCATCAAAATTCCTTAGTAGCCCTTTTTTGAAAAAGAAATAAAAGACTCTTATTTCAAAATTTCAGAATGTAACACATTTTAGAGCCCTGTAGCTTAAAGGCCCCGGATCAATGATACGGTGGTAGCTACGCTCCTGTGTACGAGTTACAAGTAATTCTCTACCTCATCAAAACGAATTAACAATTTATTTATTTCCATTAAATACGATTGCAGAAATACCTTAATATCCAAAATATATAAAAATATTTACAATAACAGCTTTTAACGTTCTTTTAAAAATCTAATCTTATAGCTATGCTATATTAAGCAAATGCAGTGTATAGTTACTTATATTAACACTATGTTCACTTTTATTTAATTAAACGATTACGCATATATTTTACAGTTAAATAAATTAACAATAATTTTTTACCCCCACTGATATCAATTTTAGGGAATAGTGTAAGTAGTTTTAGGTAAAATGCTTTAATTTTGTAAAGTATTTTATTTTTAATTAAAAGAATCAGTTATTAATATTATATGTAATGCTAATGAGAAAGGGATAACAAACATGTTATATATTTCTAGTATTCTTTCCGAAATCATCAATATTTAAAGATATAGTGTGTATAGATTTTATTATAAGAGAGTATTTGCGAAAATCTGATCATAAACGATTTAAAAGTTGCAACTACAAGAATTTTGTAAAATGTACTGCATTACAAAATTGTTTACTTTATTTGTTGTCTTAAATTTTTTTAAGGAATGAAAATAACCGAATTGGATCTTTTTCCGAACAACATATTTTTTAAAGATATTAAATGACATAAGTATCTGTTGTTTGCTTTAGTCAGATTGAATCAGTTTTGATTAAGATTAAAGTTCTTCGTTTTTCTTGGTTTAGTTCCCAGTATTTGTTATATATATATATATATATATATAATATATATATATATATATACAGGACAAACAAAACAAAATTCATTACTACACAGAACAATGAATTAAGTAACAAATTAAACATATTTTAAACCAACTTTTTTAACCTTTCAAAGCAATACACTAAAAATTAAAGACATTTTATCTCTGATCCCATTTAAACTGAATACTTTTCAAATAAATTGATGCCAGGGGTGAACGGCATCGACAAACTGTAAGAATTTGAAAATGCCTGTGAAACAATAAATGGCTGATAAAATATAACAATTAATAGACATCAAAAATCATTTAATCTGCTAAATTATTGATATATATTAGTTAATGAAAAATTATGTTTAACCTTCTCGCTGCGCATCCAGCGATTTCCGCGGGTATGCTTTTTTTCCAACTATTTAGCTGTGCAACCCGTGCTGCTCTTGTTTATATTTTCATTTATGTTTTTATGTTCTTATTTTGATGATCTAATTCTATATTTTCAAATAAAAACTTATTTACAAATTTTTTTTGTATATTTTAACTCTAAAATGTAGATATGAAATACGTAATAAAACCATACGCAATTTTCGAACCTACTTTGATAAAATTACTACGCAGCGAGAGGGTTAATTGAGTTTTATGTCCAAAAATGAACAAGAAGGCTTAAAAAGAATATATCCCTCTCCCCCGGAAAGAAATACACGAAGCACTATTCTGCTCACATGATAAACAGATTATTATTCAATTATTTCTTATCTTATTCGATTCAAATCCTTTAATACCATTTTGAATCGTTTGCTTAATCTATGTATAAACGCATTGATCACAATATTCCAACTGTGAATGAAATCTCAACAGAATTCTAACACACTAACCTTACAACATTCCTTAACCATTGTAACTTTAATCATGTTTCATCTTATCGGTATAACATAGAATTTCCCACGCAAGGTCATTTACGATGACTTTAATCAACAAAAATAGAATTCTTTTTTGTATTCTGATGTCTTTTTTACTGAAGCGAGTCACTGTTGGAAATTATACAAGAGCAAAGATGCGCAACAACGTCATGGACGATCCTTTTAACCAAAATCCAGAATAAAGTGACTGAATAGAACACTGCCTCAGATTCTTCAGCAGATAACGGTTTTCCGTAGAACTTGAGCACTGGCCATAATTCCTACATGCCTGAGGCTAGCCAGTAGACCTCCTTGGCCTAGTTCGGGCCTTCCTTTGGAAAGTTTTGTCCACAAAAAAACGAGTTATTTTCGCTTCGAGCGGAATGTGGATGATGAATTTCATATGAGGGGTGGAACCGGTATTCGAGATTTTTCCCATTAAAGCTGGTCAATTGAGTCCAAAGTTAGAGATTACGCTTTAAAAATGAGCGCTGTTTTAATGGTGTGTTCCGTATTTAGATGACGTGAAATATATTCATGGACAATGTTGCTTTGTTGTATAGCTCGGTGAATGTTATTGCTACCCACAAACATTAACAATGTGATTTTTTTATACATGGTATTTGTTTCTCCATAAATATGTGTGCTAGTTTTCTGTTTTGGGAAAGGAAAATACATATATTTTACTGAGTTCATTACGAAGGCTTATTTTAGCATTTTTTTTCATGTAAAAAAGAATCCCAATTGTAAAATTTTAAGTTTTACAGCAACAGTAATAACTATATAAATATTGTTCTATACATATTCAAACATAATGTAAATGTGAAAATTTGTATCGACGGAAATGTTCCATTTTTTTGTCTTTTTCGAAAATGATGCAACAATTGTGGTCTGAGCAATGATTTGTTTCATACATTTATTTGAGAATCAATTTATATAAATTTGAAATTGTCGCCATTTACAAGTTCTGAACCATGTCACGATGTTTTATTTTTCTATGAAAAAATACTAAAACAAAAATGATACGGGATCATATTTATTGCTTTTGAATTTAAAAAAAAAATATCTATATTATTTAAAAAAATATTTTTTAATGTATTTGATCTGTTGTTTTTATAAGTGTAAGTTTAAATTGTATTTGTTTAAAAATCAACTATCAATCACCAAAATAAATTGTTATTCAATAAATAATAACTATTAAAATAACTTTGGATATTTTTCTAAGAATAACTGTATATTTAGATCGTTTCGGTTGAAAATTTTAAAATGCGTATTATATAAATATTCTTTTTTTCTTTATATACATTTAAATTCAGATATCATTTTTAAGATGTTCCTGTTTAAAATATTGAATTAACATTCCAAAAAAGACTTTTATATCTTTTAAAATTATTTCGTCTTTATAGGATGGGTCAATTTTATTTATGAAAATTTTCCCGGTTCAAGTAAAAGTATTTTTAGAAATGTATTTTTTGTTCTGTTTCTAACAAACCTGCATTGGAGTTTTCGTGCAAGCAATTTTCCTTATAAAATCCACTGCCTGAACAACTATAGAGATAGCATCTTCTCAATATTTAAATACATTGGCTTATTCGTTTCTTGGTTATTTTAATTACGAACTTTTTCATCCAGAAGTTAAGGTAAAAGTTATTGTAAAACTTTATATTATTAACGTGAATGAACTTTACTCTTCCGCTACTGTACCTGTTGATATAAAATTATGTGTTAGAATACATAAACATACAAAGTTTTAAAAGAATAAAGATTTCATTAAAAATAACTTTTAGTTTTATAGAAATATAATAATTGTAACTTCTTTTATTTTTAAAGGATTATTAATAAAGTAATTAGACTATAATTAATATGAAACTATATTTGTACATTTTGAGCAATACTAAATTTTAATCCTCAATTAAATGTTCCTTAAATTCTAATTAAATATTTAAAAGTTTAATAAAATATATTTTAAATAAAAATGTTATAGATATACATACTTCAATCATGGATCAAATTAATTATAATTATATAAAATTTCTTACCCCTCCAATGAGGATTTTAATCACAATATATAAAAATTAGTTTCTAAATAAAAATCTTCAGCATTTTTGCTTAAAATATTGGTAAAACTTTAAAAAATATTAAATATTTCATGCAACAGCTTCAAATAAGAAAATTGCTAACTTAAAATTTTAAAAAAAATACCCTAATACGATTTTACAAAATATTGCCTCATTGAACATTCATTAGCTCTAATACACGAATAAAAATACACAAATCTTAGCACAAACAACCCAAAAATGGAAAGCGTCGAAACTACAAAAACATTTGGCCACGCACTGAATGGGACAGTTGTCACTTTTCGTCAGATTTACCGGATTCACCCAAATCGTCACGCTTGCGTTCATCGTAATCTGATCTCACAGAGATTCCACGCTCACGCTCACGCGCATAACAAAGAATGCTAAACACGGATCGTCACGATAGAGAGTTTGCGTTTCCATTCCCATTTGCTTCAACCGTAAACTATAACAAAAGTCCAAGAAATTTGGGTCAAGGGAGCACAAAATTAAAACAGCGGCCGAACAAAGACTTGGGACTGCTCTTTACAACTTGATTTCCGATCAAAGTTGAAGGATTTTACAGGACAATATTTCATTAGAGAAAAAGGTTTTATAATCGGTTGAAGGTCGAGTCAAAAGTAAAAAAATTTAATTGTTTGTTTTCCCCAGATTTAAATTTTTAGAAGGGTAGAAATAATTTCTCTAAGAATTTTTTTTAATTTTGTGTACGAGTAATAAATAAATATTGAAATTTTCCCTAGTAACTGAAGTAGATACATTATTTTATATTTGATGCATTATAGAAGTTACTGTTTCATAAATAAATTCCATAATTGCTTATTAATTTTGTTAGAAAATTTCGTACTTGTCATTCTGGTGTGTCTCTCATTTCTTGTCATTCTTAATTATTTTTAGGTAAGTTTTCAATTTTGAAAGCAGTTATTAGTCACACATTTATTTTACTTAAATTTCCGTAAAGGCTGGCGTATCACGCGCACTTTTAGCACAAAAAATAAGATCGAAATTACGAGAGCGCGTTATACACCGGGTATAAAAATGAGAGCTTCAAAAATAAAAAAGAGAAGTATGACTATAAGAAAAATTAGATTTCAACGTAGATAGCATTTTTTATTTAAAAATAATGACCTACCTAATGAATTTTTAGGGTTGTAGTTCTAGAAATACATTTTTTTTTCAAAAGCTTCGGATATTACCTCTAATAAATGAGTTAAAAACATAAGAGCATTTCGTTCGTACATTTCAAGTTTCTTCTTTTTTTTTTTTTTTTTAAAAAAGGTGGGGGGGGGGCGTTATATGGCGAATATACCTAAAATTTAAATACAGGCTGTAAATATAACTACGAGATATATATGCCAGTATATACGGTAATAAAAGGCAATTTTAAAAATTTTATGAAGCAAAATATATAATGCTGGTGAGCTTATTAAATTGAATTTTACCCTACTATTAACAATGTTATAGTAGAATATGTTACTCTATATTAATAACTATGATGAAAACTGCACTTCTTTCAATATTTATTAAATTTAAGTTTTATATTTGAGGTTACCCAAATGTTTCAAAGCTCATTTTAGTTATTCATTTATTTGATTTCAAATATTTAATAGTTACATCTAAATATTTTCAGAAATCCAAGAGAAAACATTTTTAGAGAAAGCTTCGGTACTCTTTGTTGTGTCGGATACACTTAATTTTATTAAAATCAATACTTTTGAGCAGGGATCTCCTGTTTTGATCGTATACCCTGAAAATGAAAATAAGTACCCCATTATACACACGCACATATCATGAACCTACTTCTTTCGCGTACCCTCAATATCTCTTTGCGTACCCTACTTTGAAGTCCACTGCATAAGTTTGAGTAGAATTTCCATAGAATTAACATTATCAGTCACGAATTCTCTCTCTCTAGATGACCGTTAGGTGGGAGCCTTAAGCATCTTCAATAAAATTCTTTCTAGGACGTGCCTTATACATAGAATTCTGTTTTGATTATGGATGGCATTTTTACTAAGAATACCCAATATATTCTCACAAATATTTTTTTTATTAAAATATTATTACTGAAGAGTTTTGATCTTTCAAAAAACTATGCATAATATTATCTAATGTTATAATACTGAAAACAGGTTGCAATTACATTTAATTTGAAGATTACATTTCAATGGTTTACACCAAGGGTGGCCAACCCGCGGCACGCGTGCCACAGTGTGGCCCGGCGGAGTTGTAACCGTGGCACAGGAAAACTTATTGAGAAATTAAAAAAATTAAAAAAATGATAATAAATAACAATTTTGTTTGCAATTTTATTTATAAAAATGTGGTTGTCTCGCACTCAAAATTTGAATCAACATATTTATGAGAATAAATGTTTTATATTTTGAACATAAAATCAAAATATCGCTTAAAATTAACTGATATGGACCTAAAACAACTTAATTTTATCAGCGTATTAAAAGGGTAATCCTAATATAGATGACTTAGTCAAAAAAAAAAAAAATTAAACTAATTCAAAAGCTTATTGAGTAGTGACTGTTTAATAATAATTTAGAGTTAAATTCTTCAAATTACTCAATTTTATGTTACACCTAACTTACTGATTGAACCCGTAAAAAGCTTATTAACAATAAAACCAAAATTTATATATTTGTCTTATTTATTATATTATTTTTAAATTTCCTCAATTTAGACTTGCACTTAAAAAATATGCTATATTTGCTTAAAAATCCCATAATAAGTTTATAAGTAACATTTTTTTACTTTTTCATCCTATTTCTTTTATTTCTTGGAAAAGTTGTGAATTAAAAATAATCAAAAATAAAAGAAATAAAATAGTCAACAAATAAACAACGTTAACGCATTTTACTTGATTTGTAAGCGTTTTACTGTCCTTATAAAAAAGGTTTCTCATGCCAATCATATATATACTCCTAGAGTATTTTGCAATGATTTTTTCTCAAATGCCTGCCCATTGACCATTAGGTTATTAGGCAACGAGCTTACAATATATTTTTTAAAAATACAATCCAAATTCTTAAGTGCAGAGAAGACGTATAAAGGAGCAGCGACCATAACTGGTCCAAAATTAGGCGAGGCAGTCAAATTAAGAAGAATCAAAGGAATACAAAGGCAGTCGTGTACAGTCAATAGTCTAAACTCAGCCAAATCAGTAGCACGAGGAGAGTCCGATACACAGTCAGGTGACAAAGAATCCAGAACGTTTCATCAAATCCGCAAAAAATACATGTCTCATTGAAGTTATATTTGAAATATTCTTAAAATCGATCCACAATGCACTCTCAGAGAACTTTAAGACACTGTAATGATGACCAATATAAAATGATGTTTAAAGCCTTTTCACTGAATATGAAATGCTTTGGTGTTTCTATAACTAAAACAACACTGTTGAAAAGATTCCATTTACTATTGTGCATGCTTTATAACCAAATCAATCAGTCATTCATAGCAATGAAACTTGATATACATAGAAAAAAAACGATCTTTTTAATAATTATTTTCTAACATTGATATTCATACAGAATATCAATATATGTGAGTATTTGAATACAATATTCGTGAATTAATAATTTCATTTTAACAAATTGAAATTTGTGACGAAAGTTGTAAATTCAGGGTTATAAAATAACTAATATTAAATCAAATTTTTAATTAAAATATAATTACATTCTTAGCAAAGTAACGGGAAAAAATACCACTTAATATAGGGATAGAAATCAAAATTTTTCATTTACTGGTTAGAACTCTAGATGAAGTTTAATATTATTTACAAAATTGAACTAAATACACACATTTGCTCAAATAATACCTGATTATTCGCGCGTGCTACTGATCCCTCGAAAAAAAATTCTACAATCATTAACCTACTAGTAGCGGCAGAATCTACTTAATTTATGATGTAATCGTTCTCTTCCAGAATTACTTGAGGTCAATTATCGTTTACATAATATCTCAAGGGTCACATATTACCTCAGATGGCATAAAAACTACACATAAGTGGGGGAAAAAACTGAAGAAAACTGAAAGGAGCTGATCAGCGTAAAGGCAATTTTAAAAGCTTCAATTTGTAGTAACAGAAGCTAAAAATTTAATGTAATTAATATAAAATGTCGAGATAAATATTGATTGCTAATTTATGTGATAACTAATAAAATTGAAAGTATACTTTTGTATTAAAAAAAAGAAAATTGTTAAGCAAATCTTATAGGTTTTAGTATCAAAACAGACATCTACATGAAATAAATATTTCTTAGCCGATATGTATCATTGAAGAAAATGTAGTGCTTTTTAATACATAAATTTTAGTTTCAATTATGCACTTTTGATATTCTATGCGGTTGCAATACGATCGTCATTACGAAATTTTAAAGATACACCTAGGTTTTTAAAGTTATGTTTACAAAGTTTTAAGAGTGTTCAAAGTAGTCTCCTCCAGCATCAATGCACTCTTGTAGACGAATTTTTGACAGATTAAATGCCTCAAATCCACTCATTTCTTGGAATTGATGGAAAAATGCATTTATAGCCACATCCATATCTTCTGAATGAAAACTACGTCCCCGTAGATTTTTTAAGATTAAAAAAATAACCAAAATTCACACACATAGCTAGATCCGGAGAATAAGGTGGATGTTCTAACATTTCGATTTGTTTTTGTTTAAGAAACTCAACTGCTAAGCCGGCTGCATGGGAAGATGCATTGTCATGGTGAAGCATTAATCCCTTAACATTAGCTTCTTGCATAATTACGGGAATGTATTTAGTGGTATACCAGTTTGCTGTTACTGTCTTCTGTCCTTCCAACGTGATGGCTTTGACCAATCCCGTACTTCTAAAGGAAATGGCATACATTTCTTTTTTTCATTGCTTGTTGTCTTTTCACCATTTTCGGCCTGGATCATCTTCAAAGATCCATACTTTGCTTTCTTGACAAGTTGGAACGTCAAAAAACGGTATGTACGCTTCATCACCCGTAACAATTTTAGAAATGATGCAGTGGCTACCATGATTTAAAAATTAAGGGCTTCTTTACTGATTCTGACTTGCCTCTCTTTTTGGTACTCAGTTAGATTATGAGGAAACCCAACGGCAAACTACTTTTTTCGTATGTAATTCTTCATGAATAATTTTTGTATGGCTGCGGGTCTAATGTTATGTTCCTTCTGTATCATTTGGTAGTTACAGCGATTATCATCCATTAAAATTTTTCCTATGGCAGACACATTATCTGGGATTACTGCCTACCGAGGTCTTCCTGTGTGTTCTTCATCCTGAAGAGAATTGCGACCTCTGCAAAATTCTTTAAACCATCTGAATACAGTGGCACGACACGGAGATTCATCACCAAATGCTAATTGCAGCCATTGAGCTTATTCGTTTTGTTTTTATCCCGCTTCAAAATCATAGAAAGTCATAGCATGATAATGTTCTTGTGTCAACTCCATTTATCTTCGGTCTAAAATTTATTCTACACTTAACAACTTGAAGCAAGTATGTAAAAAATCATCTGATGGGTTAAGATACTTTGTATTTTCAAAGTAAACCATTAATTTTTTTTGTACCTTCTTGTCTGCGTGTATCTCAGAAATTTCAGAGTTACCCTCGTATATTCCTTATTTCCAGAATTAATTCACCCACTCGAATTTTCAGCATTATTTTACCAAGCGCTTGAAACTCTATTAACACAAAATCATCAAATCTTTACAACAGTGATTCCCTAACCGTCGATAGCGAGCTACAGTAGTGTAACAGAAAATATTAGGACTCCCCTGAAAAGTCAGATTTTCTGGATATTTTTGATAGATCGTATTCATTCTAACGTTATTAAAATTACAGAAACAGAGCTTCTCTGATTAACATTAGTTAAACAGTATTCGAATGGTAGCCTTTATCTAATTTCCCAAAATAAAAATAAAAATTCCAAAAAAATTCCATTCTATTTATTAAATAAATGTCTGATAAAAAAAATCTGTTCTTACATTTGTTATTTATTACTAACTACATTTCAATTTCTTTCTTATGTTGTTGTACGCTGTTTAATTAAAATTGATTTCCTATTTACTAGAAATGTAAGTTTAGTGGCAATATGCAAATCACTCGAAATTATATCTCCTCTAAAATTATAACTGGGGATGAAACGTTCATACCATTTTCTGACGTTCCAACACGTCAAGAAAGCAAAGTATGGGTCCTTGAAGATCATCCCACGCCGACAATGGTCAAAAGACAACGAGCAATTAAAAAAGTAATGCGTGTCGTTTTTTTCTTCTTCAGAAGTATGGGATTGGTTAAAGTCATCAATTTGGAAGGACAGGAGACAATAACAGCAAACTGGATACCACTAAATGTCTTCCAGAAATTCTCCAAGAAGTGAATGTAAGGGGACTAATGGGGAAGAATTTCTTAAAGAAAAGTGTGTATCTCTTTAAATTGGTAGCTCACAATATGATTCAAAAACGGTACGGTAACACAGATGCTTCATAAGTTTGGCGATAATAGCTCCATAGAAGAGAACAACAAACTGATAGGAAAAGTGTCACAGATAGAGAATGAGATCATAGATTGAAAAAGCGAAATTTATAAGTATATAAGGACACGACAAAACCCTAATCCCACGAAATATAACTTCCAAAAGGGAAAAAAAACACACACACACGATGCACTCAAACCGAATCCACCGTGATGGTTCCCTAACTAAATGGCTATTATTTACGTTCAATATCCCACGCCTGTTTCTGAAACGTGGGCTTAACAGTCCGAACTTTCCTCTTCAACAAACCATTTTATGAGATTTAAAAGCAACGCACCGATCAATCCATGGGCCATTGTTCCTCGAATTAGAGGAAACCACAAATGGGTTTTCCTTCCTAAGATTTAAACAAGACCGACTACTCTTTTTTGCATTTTGAAGTTCTTTTTGTTCTTTGCAATGACGCCCATGATTTAGATCAAAGTGAAGGTGTTATGTATGCACAGTGGGCACCGAAATGTTGAATCTGTCTCGTAAATTTGGTTACGTGGGTTGCCAAACCACTTGAGAAATGAAAGACGGTCTGTTTTATGACCTTATACTTTATTTTTATCTTCGGATGAATTTAGTAAGCCAGTGTTTAAAATTCAGTGGAAGATTCTCGTCGGAAAAAATGTGGTCCAGTGGTGCTGCAAGATGTAAAATGCAACTAGTGTACGGTTTATATCTTGTTTTACATCAAATATTGCAAAATGTAGTGCAAATGTTTTCGTAAAAATTTTTTTCCCGCATAACTGGGTAAAGATATGGTTTTTAATTTTATTATATCATTTGAGGAATTTATTTAGAATTCAAGAATGAGCTGTAGTATTTTCGGATTCTTTTCTTGCAGCATATTTTACACATGAATAAATAAACAGTTAAAAAAAGATTAAGAACATATTTAAGTTTGAATACCAGTAACGCGCAGTTCTTGAAATACTAACGCATTATTTCTTGTTTAAGAATTTTAGCAATTTTGAAATATTTCAACAAAATTTTGAGTTCACCAACAAAATTATGAAATTTATTTTACTTATATAATACAATAACATTGTTGAAATTTTATCTAAGACTAAAGACTGCCAAAATGTTTTAAAATTAGGAGCAGTAGTGTAACGTACACCCCCGCAACCTCTGCATCGCGGGGGGCTCAGGGTTCTAGGGGACCTCGAAGTATGACTGCCGCCTAGTACCTTTGTAAAATCCAACTTGGGGGCCCAAAACCTGACTTTGCTGGGGGTCCCAAATGTTCTCTGTTGCGCCACTGATTGGAAATTATGGATTTACAAATGAACCTTTATTAATAAATAGTTACTATGGCTATCAATTACACATCGATTGAAATATGATTGCCTGTTCATGAAAGTTGAATTTCTAAAAATGGGGGAACTAGATCTTTTTTATATATTAATATATGTGACTGGAACGTAGCGTATCGTTCTCCCTTTCCATAGGTCAGCGATTCAAACCCAGGGCTGGGCAAGGTCGACTCAGCCTTTCATCTCTTCAATAGGTCAATAAATGAGCACCAAGAGCTTGTGTTTCTGATCAGAACATCTCAGTGCCAAAGGTCATGAAAACCGTTGTGGGCACAATAGGCCTTCGCCCTCATTTACTGTTGCGCCACTGAGTTTAGTTTTTACATGTTAGAAAAATAATCTTTAAAAACCTTGCTAAAACTTTTTCCTAATTTAGAGGTTCAAAGTAAATGAACGCCGCCATCCGTATAGTGTCAGTGAAGCTGACTGCGGTGCCTTAGGACTGGGTTCGAATCCGGAGAAGGCATGGATGTTTGTGTTGTAATCCTTTCTTCTGTCTGTGTGTTGTATGCCCCGTGATATACATTGCGTGGTGCACGGGTTATAAATGTTAAAAAAAGTAAATGAACCACATCAAAAAATAACGTTCACGTAAACGTCTTAAATTTAATGAGACGTTTGTGTGTGTGTGAAAAAAATCAGTATTGTAATTCTAAATAATATTTAAGTCAGATATATGTTTAAATTTTTCATAGAAATTAATCAAAAGAGGAAAATAGTACAAGCGCAACAGTTAAATTTTGAAGAGCATGAAAATTCTTTTCTTCTTTTTGAAAAGTTGAATAAGATTTAATGGAAGTTTATTTATTTATTTTTTTTTGCGTTTTATTTAATAAACAAAATCACAATGTGAAGACAGCTGTATACAGATCCAATTTTTGATACGCGTGAGTGAAAAATTTATTAACTGTCTGGAAAGAATCATATCATCATCATCTCAATTCAATTAACTTTAGACTGTCTAAAGAGAAAGAGAGAGAGAAAAAAAGTGTGTTTTCTATTTCAATTTATGAAAGTAGTATTAGTACTGGAAAACAGAAATCCAAAAACTCATTATATATTTTTAAAGTTTTTTTAGTATTATTATCTCTATCTAGCAGTTGGGGGAAAAAAAGAAAATATGGGAAGCTACGTTTGGAACGATTTCTTGTTCTTAATTGAAAAATAATGTCCTCGGGTTAGTGACCGCAATAATATAAATGTTAAAAATGTCTTTAAAAAACATAAAATTGCGTTAAAACTATAAATATAGATGGATAATTGTCCTTAAAATATTTTTTACGAAACAAAAATTTATAAAAGTATTTAATTAATCAACATTAATTTAGGACAGTAGAAAACATTTTCTTAGATATACATGGAAAATATTGAAAAAATGATAAGTTAAAGATTATTTACTTCTAATAACGATTGAGTTATGAAAACTTCCAGGTAGATGTGAGTAAAACTACTGATTTTGCGACTTGTAAAGGAGAATTTAATTAATACACATTAGCATAACATATCAAACATATTTTATTTGAAGGATTTTTATGTAACACATTAAAAAAATATATTCTATGTTTTTGATTTTTTATGCTAAAAACTGTTTAAATTGTAGAATTTAAAAATGTTAGTGAATGTTAGCGACGCATAAAGCTTTTGGCGACGGACATCGTAATTTTGAACCATAGTCAGGTGACGAAGGCGACACTATAGCTGCCGCCCTACTCTCCTAACTTCTACACCCCACCAATGGGAGGGCATTTGACCTTCAACAAGGTTGGCATGCATTGGCATTTTCTGCACGGTGGGTCTCCAGCGATATGAGGCTTGAACTCGTGACACTCCAATCACGGGTCTGTTGCCTTGACCACTAGACTACCACGGCCCCTTTAAAATGTAATTAAATACTAAGTGTTTGAATATTCGCAACTCTTATTTTGATATTTGAAGTTGTGGCCGCAGTAGCCTAGTGGTTATGGTCAAGAACGTATGGCCCGGTGTGTCATGATTTCTAGCCTAGTGCCACTGAAGAGAGTGACCACTGTGCAAAGAGGCTAATGAACGTCAAAGCCGGGACTCAAACGTCCTCTCATTGGCATGGTAAGATGGTTTGGAGAGGAAGTCGGGGGGCGTCGTCCAGTTCAGGTACCGTCCTCGTCACTTGTTCGTGATTCAGAAATATACGAGGTTCACCAATAGCCTTTGTGTTGCCAAAACGTGTGACGTTAATAAAATGCTCACTCACTCATTTTGGTTCATCATTTATTTGTTTTGTAGTTATATTTAACGAATATTTCAACAATCATTCAATAAAGATTGTTAATATATTTTCATATATTATCTACTGCTCTGTATCTATTGTAGCATTTTATAAATTCCTATTTTTCAACGATTCCGATAGTTAATTGAAACTTTTAAATTTCTTAAAGATTTTATCTAGCATATTTGCAGAGAATCACAGGCAATATAAAATCATTTATATAAAGATAAACGATATGAAATGAAATACATTATCACTACGTCTATTAAGCATAATTATTTAATTCCATTTTGCAGTTCATGTTCATAGAAACCTAATATTCGTTAATCATCATGAATTTACACTGTCAAAAAAAATAGTATATCACTATAAAATAGATAACACTAATGACAAGTTTACAGAATTTGAAGGGAAAAAAGTGGCATTTACTAAATGTAATTGTTTACGCTAATTTAACCTGAATTCGTGTCACGCAATTAATGCTTTTTCTTAGGTTAATGAGAATGAATAAATTAACTTAACTCAAAAAATAGGACAGCCTTTTGTCTACTCCATTGATAAAAACTTCTAAAGTTTGTGACGCAAAGTGTCTTCTGATTGCTAGATGAATTTAAATGTGTTCATCTGTCTCAACTTAGTAGGCGGATTTATATTCAGAAAACAATTATTTTCAATCATTTTATCATTAGTTAATTCTCTTCTACTACTGCAATAATTTTTGCAAAGATGACAGAAACAAATTTCATATGTTGAAAGTATTGTATATAATTATGTAAATTAATTAACTTTTTACTAACCGATTAAATTTCCCAGACAATTATATATTTCACAAGCTGCTGATTAACTAAAGAAGATTAACTGAAATCATACTGTAAAATTACCCTAAATTTGTTCATTTTATTTTCCTTAAATGATAAAATTTTAATGATTGAAATATCCTTTTAACCTTTTCACGACACCGTACTGATCAATGGAAAACATTTTCGAGACGCGTGTATCACCTATGCATCCACCCCAAATGCCATGGGCAGCCGGGTGATGCGCTGGTGAATCGCACTTCGTGCTTGTACTACAGCAATGGTCTTAAAACTGTGTTCCACAGAACCCTGGGGCACCGCAAAGCATACCCACGAGTTCCACGCATAACGAGTTCCACGAGTCACAATAAAAAAAATTGAGAAGAAATAAATATTCAAAATGGATTCAAGTTCTCTGTGAAGTTTGTATAGTTATAAATATCTAAAGCTCATCCTATATTAATTAAAACTGAATATTTTTTTATATGTAATAACTTTATTTTGCAACACCTTTTAAACTTATTATAATAAAAAAATATTTAAACGTTTTATATATATATATATATATATACTTCCTACTAGATTATGAATTTTCTATTATTTACTATCTCGGGTTCCACGAGATAATTTTATACTCGTTAGTCAGCACAATATCTTGCAAAAGTAAATAGTTTTCTAATGGAGCTTCAAAATTTTAGATTGCAAATTCACTCAAAATACACGGGATTTATCTCACAGCTATAAACATTTTAATGCCATTCAGAACATTGTGTTTAAGTGAAATTTATTTCTCAACGTAAGTGACTACAAAAAAAAAGTATAAAAACAAATTAAATTCAGAATAGGTAATGCGATTGAAATTAATCTCACCTAGACTTAGACAATCTGTATAAAAAAAGATGATATTCCAGTTACTAAATACAATGCATGGATAAGTGACACTTGGATCACAATTTAATGTTATTAATTAAATTATATTTAAAAATTAGATTAGAATTTTTTAACAATAAATGCAATACTTTTTTTAATTGCTTTTACACAAAGTTCCTATGTATAACAAGTTGATCTACTTTAAATAATATTTTGAGAATATTCTTTGAAGTATGTGTATGGAATGGGGTTCCACGAAAATACCCTCGAAAACACTTCCTAGTTCTAAGGGTTCCCTGAAAGCACCTTTAAGTTCTAGGGGTTCCGCGAGTAGAAGAAGTTTAAAGACCACTGTTCCACAGGATTGCCGTCCTCACGGAAAAGTGTATTGAACGACCTCCCGCCCGATAAGGGGGTTTGAGGCTGCGGCATATATAACAACCCATCCCGAAAGCGTTAAGACCCAGCTCTCCCGATTGAGTAGGTTAGACATTTTTATTCTTTTAAGACCCGAAAGATTTCTAACTGTAAATAGAACATTTTTATGTCTATTAACACATTGCTCATCCCAATAACAAGGAACAAAAAAGTAAAAAAAATTACTACCCCACCTTGTTTGTAAAAAGAAAAAAAAACACTATTCACTAAACGTTGTTTCTAACTAGCCGATAGATAAATTAAATGTAATTTTGAATTGAACTGCATATAAATTAATACTAACCTTGAAAATTAAAATGAATATTTTAAACTTAAAATTATTTCTCATTTCTGCATCAGTCTGTGCGTGTGATAAAGTGCTTTTCAATAAAAATCAATAACTATACTTAATACCATTCAAGGAAATTGTAACGAAACTTTGTAAGGCATTTATGCTTAAGTGTTTCATTAAAATCATACCAAAGAAGGTTTCTTATAACGCAAATAAAGTATTTGAGTCTCACTGATATACGAATTATAAAAATAATGTTACAAAACGAGTCAATTTAGAATAATTTTAATTTATCCATTACAATAACAATTACTAACTTATTATTTTTATGAGTAATTCTGCAGTGTGAGAATTTTATTGCATATGTCTTTGACATTTTTTGAGTACTTTATAGGAAAAATAAGACTGTGTAACAATTTTTACGTAAAACGTTCTTTAAACTTATAGCAGTATCCATTTCTCTCTTTTAAAAATGATAAAAAATCAGGTTTATTGCAACACACAGTTACTCTTTCAATAATACCCCAATATGAACTTTTATATTAAACTAGAACAATTTATAATACTCTATACTTCAAACAGATTGCCTCTATAAATTTCTTTACCCTATCAGTGACCTTCAACGCAAAAAACCTCGTTAAATATCGTGCAGAATGTTCTCTCACTTCAAGGTGAAATGTCCGTCGACCTAATAAATTGCATCACAATTTCAGACCCCCACCTTAATCACTAACAAACTCTATTAACAAAAGAAAGAAATTCTAGACACATTCCTTTTTAAGCAATATTTCAAAAACAAAGACAAAACTGATAAGGAATAAAGGTGTAAGCCAATTCTGATTTTGCCAAAAGCAGCAAAGCGTGTAAATCCTTTTAATCTGAATCACGTGACGATTAATTGGAAACGGAGACACGTTCGAACAGGAAATATATCTGAACGCCTCTGAAATTTAAAATCATTAAGGATTCGTTGGCCTAAAACTTGTTGAGTTAACGATAGCTCTAAGTTTGTTCCAGAAGTTCTCGTAGAAAACGTGACAATTAGATGCATTTCGTCAGACGATTATTTTTTATTTATGATTTTTAAAGTTTATCGATTTAGATAAATTTTTTATGTAATAATATATCTAGTCAGTAAAAAAAATAAATTTTTTTTGTTAATGTGCTTCGTCTTTTTGGATTTAAGAATTGAAATAATTGGATTTGAAAGCATCATCCGTTTTTCATCTTTTTTATATTCTTTAAAAACAATTTTGCAATTGTTAACGAACACCTTGAAACGAGAAAAATTTACTTCATTATTTATTTCAATATAATATAAGAAAAGATCGTCTGCGCAAAACTTGGACAGTTATTTCAAAAAAATGTTGCATTCATAATTTTTTTGTTGTTAATTTTGTAAACTGTAATTTTATTTCAGATTCTTTCTTTTTTTTCCGAGTTTCCATTTTTGTTTTATGGCTGCTCTTTTCTATTAGAATTTTACCCTGTTTTAATTGTTCTGTCAACATGCAATTTGTTTTCTGTTACTTCAGAGTAATTATTATTCTATTCCGCCTTTTTTTAGGGATTATTTTTTTCGTTGCCATTTCGTTATTCTAATATTTATTCTAGCTATAATTCCATTCTATTCAGTATTCTATCGTTTGGGTAAATTTGTCTTATAAATTATCTAATCAGTTTCGAGTATTTAATATCGATTTTAATAAATTAAATTTGCAGAAAAATAAGCACAATTTTTAAAATAGAGTGTTGATTTTGTTACCTATTTGAGAGTAATATTTTATGTTGAAACGCAGATATTAGACCTAAAAAGTCTCAGGTCTTAAAGATCTAAATTAATTTAGAAGGCCAAAAGAGAGCTAAAGTTATTCGTCTTTACCGGATTTTTGAAATTACGACAATTATGTTATTTATAACGTTTAACAGGAAATACCGTTGCAAAATTTAAAAAAAAAACGTTTCGGCAATTTTTAAAGTTTTTAAGTTAATGCTCAGTCTATTTGGATCCCATTTAGTATGCGCATATTAATAAATAACACATTCTCAAATTAAATCAGAAATGACATGATTTTACATTGAATCATTTGAAATGCTATGGCATTATGTAGAATGTGAGTTTATCTCTTAAAATAAATACCAAAAGTGGAGCTTCTAAATTATGCGGTACATGTCATTCAATTATAAAATCGTGAGTACAATGACCGAAAAAAACTTTTACGCAAATTATAGGTTCTATAGTTTGTTGTTAGTATCATTCTAATGGTGTGTAGAGTTGTTTTTAAGAAGTTGCGGCTGTATGATTAGTACGATTTTTTAAATTAGTATCGAATTTTAACTTGAGAAAATGTGCAATAAATTAGAAAAAAAGATTTCTTTGAATCATAATTTGTTTTTGACCATTAACATCAATTTTTTAGAATCAAATAATTTTTTTATGTTCGGATGTAAATATTTCATGTCTGGATCATGTATTCCACATTAATTATTTTAAACTCTTAACTTTATGTTTTAAATTTAATTTTCATAATTATAAACAGATGACAATGCATCAACAGTGGTTTTGAGTTTTTTTAAATGTTAATGTACAATTTATATGTAAATATTTTCATTACTTCATACTTTAAATCTTTCAGTTATATATTCGTCCGTATTCTAAATTCATTCAAACATTTACATTCGCAATTTATGCTGATATTTCATTAATAATTATTGCCATGTAATTTAAAAACTTCTCTAAAAATGTATGTCAATATTCCAATGTATGTAAATATAAACAGATGGTTCATACTACGACGTATAACATTCGTATAATTTAGAGAGATATAAATATATAATGTTCAAATTTCAAAACCAGGATTTTTAATTTTTATAGAGAGATTTTAGTAGTAATCAATGCAAGTGATTTGTTATAATCAAATGTAGCAATTCCTAAGAATACGGGAATGAAAATTTATTCGATATTACCAAAAATTCTAACTACATTGACTATTTTCCAAGATGGTTAAGATCTGTATATTTTATTAATAACTGTTTTTCAATGCTATCTATCACATAAATCCATTTAAATGTACAATACAAAATTACAGTTATCTTGATATAAAATTAAAGTATTTTCTTCTTCAAAAATCCCCCAAGTTTTATCAACATAGATGATTTCGACAGATTCTTTTATTTGCGCAATGTGTGACAGGAGCTATGATTTCACGTGGACACTCATAACAAATCGAGATCATTTTGTGATTGACAATATGAACATGTAATACGCTAAGAGGAACGCCCTATGTGCTCTGGTGAAAACAATGGCAAGTATCAATTTGCATCCAGACAATGGAAGGAATCACTTCTGTAGCACTCCGCAACTTTTGAGACACGCGATACTATAGAAGTGTACATTGTTTTCACGTAATTCTCCATGCACAAACTATTCCTTGAATAATAAATTTGTTGTTATTATTATTATTATATTATTTCAACAGGAACTCTGTCGAGTTTTGTTTTTACTAGAATGTGCTTCAGAGTGTATAACTTTTTTTTTGTAATAAGTTTAGAATATTGAAATTTTCTATTGTTTTTAGCTTTTTTTTATCTTGTCATTTTGATTTCACAATGTGTTTCAAATGTTACATAGTAATAAAAGTAAATCTAATAGAGAAGTAACTGTTGAAATCGTTGTACTATTGTTGAAATATGTAAAAATATTTCTCTTCTGTTTAACACAAAAACACTACATTTTTTAAAATTCAAAATAGAAGTACTGAAAAATTTAACAATAAATTAATTAGCTCAAAATATTTGTAATACAAACAACGGATTAACATTTTATGTAATTTCTTGTTGGAAGGATTGGCAAAATTAAAGAACTTTTATATTTATTTCCGAAATGGTTCTAAAATTATGTTTTTCTATGTGCTTGTTCTAAAATTCTCCACTGTTTAATTTGAATGGTCTACTTAGTAATCTATTACATGTGAGATCTTTTTTTTTCGTTTTTTAACTCAAACTAAATAATCGTTGTGCATTGTATTTGATAGTGACAAGCATAATTTCCTCCTTTTAAATGAGATAATGAATTACTTGCAGATCAGATGAAAATGGAGTACAATCAAATCTCTTTTTTTCTGTTCTGCGAACGGAAATACTTGATAGATGCTCTAAATTCTTGAATGGAGAAATGAAGCTTTTTATTTTTTATCCCGATCGATCACAGCTTTTCTAGTTTCAAAGAATCCTTTTACTAAAATGAAATTCAACGAGATGACATGAAAAGAAATATTTTTAACCTGATTATTTTTAACTTTAAATTTGTTATGATCAAACTTTGAATAGGACGTAAGCATGACATGTCTCAATAGAAAAATAGTGAAAACGATTATGTGAAAACATTTTAAAAGTATAAATGTCATGAGGTAGGAAAAATATTCAATAAAACTTATGTCAAAAATACATAGTCTATAATTAGTAATAATGCATTGTAATAAAATAAATATAAACATAATAAATTATCCTACAAAATAAAGAACAGAAAAATTACGGAATCGCAAACCAAGAACGAAAAACCGATCTATTAGTTACATATAAAAAAGTCAATTGACCAAAATGAAAAACTATTATGTTTTCAATAGGGTCGTAAAGTAGGGTTAATTTTGCTTTATGGGATTTCAACTTTCCCTTTCAGCAGAAAATTCATACATAAAAATGTAAGAAAAATTGTAGGAAAAAAACCAAAGTTTGAAAAAGACTTAAGCCTAACTGTAGCAGGTGTTAGCATACATTACTCTACAAAGAGATAAACTCTATTATGTTTTCTCCTTTTCTTATTTAATTTGTTCTGCTAAATATTATTAAATTAAATTACTTAAATTCATATTTTCTCATTAAATATTAATGCAGGGCGTTTAAACTTTCATTGATAAAAGTTTTTAAAGAATATTAAAAATCGTTATTTGTAGTAGGTTTTGAAGGGTTTTAACGTATTGTTGTCTTTTACAGAGTGCAATACGGAAGAGGAATTCACGTGTCAAAGTATACATCAATGTATACCTAAAGAAAGGTATCACGATGGATGGCCGGATTGTGATGATGGATCTGACGAAGGTAATTTTTTTTCTTCTTATTGATGTACAGCAACATAAAGCACTTTATATTTATCCAATGTCCTTTTTGAATAATTTTTCTTCAGTTATATGTAGAAATGTGTGGAAGATTCAAATGAGAAAAATAAATCACTTATTTTAGAATTCTTTAATCATAAATAAAGAATTTCGATTCATGTTAAAACTCTTAATTATTTAGGTTTTTAGAAAAATCTGCCCATGTTTAGTATTATAAAATAGGTCTGCTGTTGGAAGCTAGAGATGTTGATTTTAGATAGAAAAATATTTTTGTACAATAATGCGTGTCTTCGGATTTTGTTAACATTTAAATAATAATGTATTTTATATACCACAAATTTGTTAAAACATTTTTAAAGCTTATGTACAGCATAATTCATGCTCCATCTAATTCTGATTTCTAGTATGTTACAATACATTTTGAAAGTATTAAATTTTTATTAATTTCATGCATTAGAATACTTTTTTATTCAATAATGATAAAAATACTACTTTTATCACATCATACGATGGCTTTGGTATCTATAAATCATTATTATATATATATAAAACTATGATTTACTTTCTTTTATTTAAAAAACAGTTAGCTTTGTCTGCCGCAAATTTTTTAATTTTAAGTCTAAAAATTTGTTACATATTTTGTATATACTTAAGTTCAGCATTCAGTTATTTAATTTGGTTTTGTAACTAAGCAGTTAGATTTTTCTTAAATGTTTATCTTCTTTTTTTAACCATTTTCTTTAAACTATTCATTTTTTTAATCAAAGAATTAAAAATTACTTAATGGATAGAATTTCTTTCCTTTTTTTAAAAAAAAAAATTCTCTGTTTGTAACGGTTTTAGCAAATTTCAGTTTACGGTAAGCGCAAGATATAACTTTCAAAAATAAGAAAGGAATAAAATTTAAAGATGAATAAACACTAAAGACGTAGTTCAAGGTCATATTATAATTTTTTTTCGAGCATCTCTATTTTTCTCTTTCAACTTTCTCAGTAAATATTCTTAAACCTTTGCAACTTTTACATTCTTATTTAGCAAATTAAGACTTCCTTCATTTTTTGGGGGAAAAGTTTAATTGGTTACCCTGTAAGAAAACAACGGTACAGTGTTTACTTCACAACATTGAATAGCTTATTGATTGCAATTTGTTTTTCACTATCTATGAAAATTAACATCAAATTTAACCTTAGAATTGCAAACATGAGAAAATTATCGAAAATAAAAAATCTCCTCTCCTTCCCATACACTAACCCTCTGCTTACGTTTTATGCAAAAAACATCATTACATTTTTAACTTATCGAATTTTTTTACCTTTAATCTTTAAGAACATTTATTTTCGAACGAATAAAATTTACGTAAGCAATTACGCTAGCATCGAATGCAAATCAATTACACACTACTTCCTGTGTAACATAAACGGTGTTTACGGAAAATACCAATGTTTATTTATATTTTATAGAATGTGGCCGAGGCCAGCACCGCTGTGTGTGTGGTTTGCCGCACTGTGTGGATAAGCATAAGGTTAAGGATGGAGTCAAGGATTGCGAAGACGGTTCTGACGAAGGTAAGTTCCTCATAACGGCGCTTTCAGACCTTTTTGACTCAGAAAGAGTGTAATAATTTATGTATATTTTATACTGAAATAACACTAGGCTTTCTAGAAACCTACTTGCCGCACCCGGAAATAACGGTACTTCACACCTATATTATTTTCTAGAATGGGTAGAATATGAATGAAGGTTTTTTGTATAAATGAATGAAAAATAGAGTCGTGTCTCGTTTTGAAAACAAAGTAAAAGTTTTATACACAGTATATTTATAGGGAGATTTTTTCTGGATAAATATGTAATAATTTACAATCATGTTGAATCTGTAAGTTAAATTTTAAAAGTAATGAAGTACTTAAAAAGGGGATTAGAAGTAATGACTTAAAATAAAAGAAAATGTTCCGATATTGTGTTGGGTACATATTGGACATTAGGATGGATTGCAATTATTTAGAGAAAAAAATATTATTTATACTGGAAACACCATCTATATAGAAAAGATGCCCAATGGTACGTAGATTAGGTGAAACAAAATTTAAAATTGAATATTCTCACAAAGCCGTTGAATTTTCAAAAGAATGAAAAAAAAAAAGGCTGAATTTTGGTTAGATGGACTTAGGCTCAAAATAAAATTATTTTCTACTGTATATATAACCTAAAGGAATGATTATTGGTTAATGAGTATTGAGTATTGAATAGAGCAATGTACATTGCAATATCTTATAACCCCAAATCTCTCCCCGCGCTGTGCAACCTAGACTTTTTACAGTTTTCCGCTTTATCGTGCATTGAAATTTATCAACTGTAGTTTTTTTTAATTTACTATACGATAGAAGCTGTAAAGCGTATTTGATGTTTTTTCTTGTAACTATTTATTAGGCGTCCTCTCATCGTAATAAATGATAAAAAATATACTAAAATGCCTGCTTTTCTTTGACAAAAATTGCTTTAACTTTTTACCATAAAAAAGCTAAAATAACTAAACTTCCTTCCCCTTAAAGCAAGTACTTAACGTAAAAATTATTTTTTATTTTACTTTTCCTTTCATCTATATACCAGAGATTAACTTTTCCGCATATGTAGGTTTTGAAATACTGAAAAGAGGAAAAATAAATAAATAAATAACTTTTTGATACATCCTACTGAATATGTTTTATGTTAGGTCTGCCATCAAAATATAAAATAGAGGAATTTTTAAAAAATTTAACATTTTTTGGAAACGTTAAGTATTCGATATTGAAGTTGTGAATTCGATATTGTTTATCTACAATCATTTAATGTTTTTTTCCAACTGTTGAAGATTGTCAAGTGTTATTTCAATTGTAGAGCTCATTGCTTTTTGCCATTGGAAAAAAGGAATTGTACTTGGCAATTATATAAATGCCGGTATCTGTTGGTATAACGGATAGCTTTTTATGCCATCCATATATTAATAATGCAATTCTAATAATTTTTCCAATCATAAGTAATTTTAAGAAATACATTCATGATGAATAATAAATGGAAAAATTTAACTTTAGATATCAGTGTCCAAATTAAGCCTTGTCGTTTGAAAATAGTTTTAACCTTAAAGAGAAATGAAATAATAAAAATTATTGCCGAAATATAATTTAAGGCAAAATCTTTAACAATTACACCATATTTTTATCGTTTCTGTAAAATCAATACTAATATCTTTATGCAGAATATGATAAAGCGATAAAAAGAAATCTATGAAATAATTCTGAAATCTTGAATGTGATCCAGTGAAAATTTTTCGTATGTAAAGAGAAGAAAAGAGATAATTCTTTAAAAGAATAATATAATTTTAACAAAAGCTTTCATGACAGCTTATATAATGAATTGATCTTATATTAAAATAATTATCATTATTTTTAACTAGATATTTATAGAAAGAAAGATTCTTCTTAGGAATACTTTAACAAAATCTTATTGTGCTCGTTAGTGACTGCCATATTTTCCCGTCCTCTATCTTTCAAAAAAATGTTTTTGTGAAATGAAAAAAGAAGATATATACACGTAATTATTGCATATTATTTAGCAATTTTAAGGCTAATTTGTTATACAACGCGTTTTAAATTAAACTTTTTGAAAAATTCGGAAACCTTTCTAAATGCTTATTGGGAGATTTATTATGAGATCTACACAAGCAAACCAACCCAATTGTTTTATTTAAAGCGAAACAGGCAAACAAAAGCCTATACATACAATTAAGAATTGCAAACAATTAAGAAAGAAAAGAAAGAAACAGCAACAATAATGACACACAATAAAAACCTATTTTAAAATTTAAAAAAAAAAACGAAAGTGAAACAAAATCATTTTTTTTGTTTTGCTATTACTTCTTTTCTTTTATCGTTGTTATTCTTTTAGTTATGACATCAAAAATAAACTAAAAAGACGATTTGTTTGGCGCAGGTATTTGTTATATAATTCTTTAGAAGGAAAAAAAAATCTAAATAAGTCAAAATGAGGAATAAAAATAAACACAATAAATCCTCAATAACTATGATAAATAAATAAAAGCATTTCAAATGATAACATTTCAGAATAAATCCGTGTTTTTTAAGTAGTTTTTGAAAATACGGAAAACATCTTTTGTGTGACATAATACATTATAAAAAAATAGAAGGATTGATTATTTTTTTTATATTTATTAACGTCATTCTTCCAAAAAAAAAAAGGCTATTGGCGACTGACTTGTAATTTTAAACTTCAGTAAAGTGACGTTTGGCATCCTTGGCTAAAATATAGACGAATAGAATATTTATATATTTTTTAAAATTCTTTTTGAAGAAGTTCATTTTAGTTGAGTTCATAACTGTTAAAAATATTTTCAGGAATTTAATAAGCAGAATTATTTTTACCAAAGCAGCATTTGCTAAGCCTAATTCGAACATTTAATTTTTAAATTTACAAAAAACGTTATTATTTAAAATTTTGAATTATACAAAAGAGCATAAAATCTCAAAACTAAATTCTCAAAATGCCCTACACATGAACAAATCTCAGATTTTTATGTATTAATAAAGTACAATAAATGTTATTCTCATTATTCTATTTAATCGGATAATTTTTGTATTCTTAGAAGATATTCAGAACAAAACAAAAAAGTGCCCGGATGAAAGCCGGCTTCAAGACCTATTGGCAGTTGAGAAACGAAGAAAGAAAAGGCAAATCCGTAAGTCTTAAAATATTTTAGTTTAATATATATATTTCAAGCAGAATTATTGAATTTTTTGGTTTATTATAGAGTGTCATTTAAAAACGTACAAAACTCTGAAACACGAAAGTAATATTCAAATAATTCATTGATAAATGGAAAGTTATGTAAATAATTGCAGAATTAAAGTTTATTATTACTAGAGTAACAAATACTGAAAGAGAAACAGGAATATCTAAAAGTCAAAGCAAAAACAGGAATACATTGTTGTGTGTGGGAAATGCATAATTTTCTGATGCACATATCCATTGTTTTGATAATTTAATTTTGCAGAGACTGTAAACACAAGTATTTTAATCACTAATAATTTGAAAATAAATATTTTTTTAAAATACATTATTGTTAAATAACATACCTGAATTCTGAACTAAGATTAAAAATTTGGAGTTTGAGAATATTTAAAAAATATATGTAATGCATTCCATTTCATTTATTTTATTCATAACTGTTATTTTAACAAAACAGAAATTATGCTCTTTATCGAAATCCAAAATCGGAATGAAATTATTAGTTAATGAATTCTAAATTCATTTTCTTTTCTCCTTTTTCTTAAGTAATAGATTTGGGGTAAGCCCCTCTTCGTTTCCTAAATAATGAGTTTAAAAGATTCGGAAGTGTTTTATTGCCTGCGAGGAAGTTCCAATTACATGACTTAAGTATTAGGAACATGATATTTCTTTTCTTTCTTTTCTTATAAACCGCTTATTTGTAGACGTGATTAGCATATTTTTCCAGTGACATTCTTCTTCCTAAATGTCTGAACCTAGAAGCATCATTTTTTTAAAGCTTGTTTGGATAATTTGTTGCTTAAATACTTCCTTCTGGCAGACATTGAAGTGGATTTGGGTATTTATTATAAAGTTGAGATAGGTTTGTTTTGTAAGAATAGAATGGTATTTATTTATTTTTTTAAATTTAAAAAGTTTGCACTTTTATTTAGGGAATCATTTAGTAAATATATGGAAAAAATGAATTTTTTCTTCAAAATATTGAAACCTACGGATTTATCGAAATTAATAGAAATGTGTGCCAATTGTTTTTCAATTGTTCATCCACACACATATTTTATTCAATTAAAAATATTTTCTTCGAGGGGGTTAAAAAATACAAGAGCATTTTTACAAAAGCAAATTTGTCCCGGAGAAAAAATACTGAATATTGAGAACAATTTAATTCAATCATAAATTGTACAATTCGCTAATTGTGAAATTTTACAAAAACATTTAAAAAAATCAAGTATAGAATGAGCATTTCAAAACTGTAATTGAAATTACTAAACCACAATAATTTTTATGTTATTTTTAATTAAAATTACAAAAAATAGATTTATTGCTTTTATATTTATAATAATATTTTTGAATTTTTTTACAATTACATTTTTAGTATTTAATCTACCTTTGCAAATGCAAAAAGAAAAAAAATCCCATTTTGTAAATTTTTTAGAATGTGGTAGATTTTTAACATATTATTACATAGAAAAATGTACAGAAAAAAATAATATCCGGTAATTTTAAACTTCTTTTAGCAAGGTTATATTTTGTGGCGCCATCTATATTTCACAAGAAAGAAATATGTTTCTTCTAATAAAAAATATATGATCCTCCTCCGATTTTAATTCTATTTATTTTTCAAAACGAATTTTACGGAAGATTCAGAAAAGATTGCTAAAGCTTTTAAAATGAGAGGATGAAAACAAATACATTCTTTACAAAACCGAAGGGGGGGGGGAAACGAGTTTTTATTTATTATTTAAACACAGATCTATCTTCAATTTTTTTCCTTTTTGTTGGCGAATATAATTTTTTTCGCTTTATTGGAACAATTTATGAAGATATGAAAAAATAAAATTTCTTATAACATTAAAGTTTTTAATTTATTCAATAAAGAAAATGTTACTCCAAAATGCGACAAAATAATTTTAAAAAATATGTATGAAAATAAAATTAAAATGCATTATTAAATTAATACTTATAATATATATTTTTTTTCCTTTTAGAAGATATGAAATGAAATATAATAGTAGTGTTGTTTTGTATCATATTGTGTATATCCAATTTTAAGAATATTTTTGTTAAAAGTTACATGAATAAACACTTAAAAAATTTATCTGATATATTATATATTTAATATAATTTTATGCCTACTTAATAAATGTATTTATGTTCTCTAACAACTTTAATAGATTGTTGCTGATAATTTTTTTACAGTGTATGCTTTAATACGTATTGATTCCGCTCTGTGTGCTCATTTAGGCTTGCAGCTAATGCTTTGTACTGCAATTTCACGCTTAGCTAATGTATGTAAGTTCTTCAGTTTTCTCTTATGATTACCATGTAAAAAATAAGAGAAAACAGTATAATTTAAATCAAATTATTTTTTATCCACATTTTATCACATTTTAATAAATCACACATAAAACATAAAAGAGGTACTTAGATAACCATAATCATGATTACATTTAAATACAAAACTGAAAAGTGTATGAATAATTGTAATCAAATATTGAAAAATCATTTTTCTTCTTATCATAATTTCTAATTCACACTTATTAAAACAATGTTGGACTTCCAATATTTTCATCACATTTCTAGACACGATTAATTTCCATCAAGAAGAGTTTCATCCATGCTTACAGAAGTCTTCAATGTGATTGATATTTTTTCAATAAAAAACAATATGACAATGTCTCTTATGTTGATATTGATCAGATGGAATTTTTCAAGTGAATCAAGATCATGGTGACCAGATATCAAGGACAAGAAAGTTATGTTTGGATCAATTCTCCTGATTTGTGAATATTACATGAAAAAAAGTTATGTACAAATGAGACAAAGTTATTCATGTAGTATTATACATCACAAACATCTAAATACGGTTTATAAATATGTGCTCTGAAACCAACTGCTTACATGCTTTTTGACTAATAAATGCTTATATGCTGATATCCTCCTTTGCCAAGCCAGCCAAAGTGATTCGTTGCTTAGTAGTGAACCCTTCAAGCCTTGAAGCCGCTTATAGAGCAGCAAGCTTATTCTTATGCCTATCAACATACTTATATAGTGTTTTCACCTTATTGAGTGTAGATCAGTATGGAATGGAGTGGAGACAGCTCGATCAAATGGATGACCTTGAAAAAATTCAAAGTGAAGAATCAGATCTACGCCCTTCAATGGCACGAATGATTCCAAATAACTTTCAATACAGTTACACTAAGTTCCTCAGCGACAGGCAGAGTACTCAAGAGAACAATTTCTTCAACTTAGAAAATGGAATGCCGAAGAACACCATTGAAGGCACTGTACCCAAAATTCAGCCAACACAAACACAGAAGAGTTTCAGAATAAGCACAGAGACAGTACAATATGGGTCACTGAATTCTGGAAATATTTACCAAACAGCAATAAATGAACCAGTGTCTGTAGTTCCGGCTGCTGATTACACAGTTATAAAATTCGATCACGAATTGCCGAGCAAAAGCTTGTATATGAAAAAAATTGAAGACCAGCCCAAGAAATCCTTTATTTTGAAACAACAACCGAAAAGAATTGGAGATTTGATGCAAAAAATAGCTGCTCTATTTTCGAACAATTCTGGGGCGAAAAATCCAGTTCAGGACCCCAAAAAGATTGTTACTAGTCAGAAAAACCTTGAAAATTATTTTGATGGTAATTTTAACAAAAGAAAAATTTTGTCAGTGCCAAACGAAGAAGAGCTTTTTGTAGATCAAAAGGCATTGAGATATAAACGAGAATCAAATAACTCTGAGGGGGGTATCAGCCATATTCCTTTAATTTTAACTCCAACAATACCTTACATGCCACAGAGTAGCATTCACACTACCGGAGTTATTACATCAACGACTGGTACTGATATCATCAATGGCAGAACGACAGAATGGACAACAATTGTTGAAGGTACTTATATAGATGGAACGTACGCACATGTAGTTCAGAGCACTTCACGAATATTTTATACCGTAAATGAGAAAGATTTGGCGACGTCTATGAGGCCTCTGTCAACTAAATCTTCGGATAAATTTATTACAGAGTCACATTCTATAGAATTTTCTACTAAAATGGTCCATGAAGTTTTATCTAAGACACAAAATGTCAATACTGTTGTTCCTGACGATAAAATCCCCATTTCAAAAGATTTCGAGGAAGTAGCTATTAATAAATTAGATGATCTAATTGGAATTTTGTCGAGTTCTGTTGAAGAAAATAAATTATCCATCACTCCAACACCAGTTTTGACCATCCCTTCCGAGGACAAAAAAGATACAGTTTCGAATACATTTATGACATCTGATACTTTATCAACAACTACGGAACTAACTTTCGCAGAGGCTTCATCTGAAGAAGGTGTTGATCCTCTTCTCTTAAACACTGAAATTCCTACTCTAGAAATAAATAGCGAATCTTCTATCCCGATTGCTATTGACATGAGCAATGAAACCAGTTCTAGACCTGAGGATGTATTGTCCTTCAACATTGTTGGTAGAAAGGCGGATGAAAACTCAACGACAAATTCTGAAGAAGGAAATCTAAAGTCAGCTAGTGAGTTTGATATATCAACATCAAAGGAAGAAATAATTCCAATGTCTACCTTTAATGCAGATGAAATGGAATCCCCATCAAAAATGGATCGTACAAGCTTAATCATGACCAGTGAAGATGATTTAGTGTCCTCAATGACACCTGTTTTCTTAAGTACTTCTGAAGAAGAGTCTTCTTCAACTGGAGATGATTTAAAAGTTTCGTCTAAAATGGAAACTAGTTTAAAAGTTCCTGAACTGACTGACTTACTTCCTCATTTTGAATCAACCTCTGATGTAAATGGGAATTTGGTCATTAGTACGAGTCAAATATCTAGCACAGCAAGTATAAATATTGTCGAAACAGAAAGCATTGTTGTTGGATCAGCTAAAGATTCAAAAGGCTTAGAAGAAGAGTCTACAGAAACATCTAACAGTTCAATTATTCTAAGCTCTTCAAATGATATTAAAACTGAAACTTCCAATCAAATACTTCCATCTACCACTACTTTAGAATCGAGTTTGAATGAAAATATCCTAAGTACCTCATCATCTATTCTTGAAGTAAGTGAAAAAAGTTCCGAAATACAAACTGAAACATCGTCAACTATTAACGAAGATCCCGTTAGTAACTTTTCATCTGAGACGCTAGACATTTTAAGTAGCTCTTCGATAAATTCAGACACTAAAGAAAGTATGCAGATCAGTGAAACTTCAACTGTTACGAAACCTGACGAAATGAAAAAAGATGACGAATCACATTTCATAGAGTCAAAAAGCTCAGACATCGCTCCTGATTCTACTAGTGATGTAATGGTTTTCTTTGGAATAGCAAGTACATTGCCCTATTCGGGAACAGATGAGAAAACAGTTATACCAAAATTAATGCCAGAAAGCATTAACGGGAAAGAAGGAAATGAAAAAACTGGCCATAGTTTGTCTGATGTTATTTTGGCTTCATCATTTTCTGATATGCATGACACTAACTCAGTTGCATCAACATCAGATGTAACAGTTGAAGCTGTGACACCAGCAGAAACTCTACCCGATATAACTGTACTACTGCTTCCAAGTTTAAATCTAGATGAATTAAAGACTTTTGTAGGATCCGCTCAAGAGTCGTCTACCACATCTCTGGAAATAGATCCAACAAAAATTGAAGAGATCATTTCTTCAGATTCAGTAGAAGGCGAAAGCAAAATTTCTCACAAAAGAAAGCGTGATGTTGGTCAATCTGTTACAGTTTTGAGACCAGGAGGTAGAATTATTTCTACTGACGCTCGAGTTTATTTAACACCCACAACTCACTATACAACGTACACTTATTTTACAACCATTTTAAGACCAGGTGGGGGAACTGAGGTCAAAAGTAGTCTTCATGTGGATTCCATAGTAGTGGAGCCTACTGAAAGAGTGCATGGAATTGATGAAAGTCCTTGCTGTGATGGAGCAGTACGACATACCATAATTGATGACGGATATGGATCTTTGGGTTCTGCTAGAAGACCAATAGATGATGCTCACTATCATGTAGAGACTGTGCCGTACGATGCTGGCAGAGCTACTGAAATAACTCATAGAACTACATTTACATATTACACAACACGATTTAGACCAGGAACATCGTACGTTGAAACTCGAAGAGAAACAGAAACAAATGTTACACCGATACCCACAGGCCGATATTCGCCTTTTGAAATTGGAACATACTATGATCCATATCAAACTGAAGGAGTTAGCTATCAAACCGAAGCACCATATATAGGAGGAGCTAGGCCAACTGATATAACCCATCGAACAACATTCACATATTATACAACCCGATTTCGAAATGGAGTACCCATTGTAGAAACTAGAAAAGAAACTCATACTCAAGCAACTCCTATTCCAACATATTACAGGCCAGGCCATATTCACACTACCGCGCTTCCTGCGTATTCTCAACGCATAGATCCTAACTTATACAGACCTGATAGTGTTACACATAGGACAACTTACACTTACCACACTACAAGGTTTCGAGATGGAGTTCCGATAGTAAATACGAGAAGAGAAACGGAAACCAACGTTACTCCAATTCCTACACATTCTAGATCCAGAATTACGCGGACACAAAATAGAATAGTACCAACAAGAGTAGTAGAGAGGCCAGTTGATCGAACTGTAGCTTATGATCGTTATCCAGCTGGTGGATCAGATCCTTACATAACTCACAGAACTACTTTTACATACTTTACAACCAGATTGTTAGGTGGAGATGCTCATGTAGATACTAGATATGTTACAGAAACAAATATAAGTCCTAATCCTACTCTATCATACGTAAGAGGTACAGGTAATATTCAGCCTAATTACTATGAAGACACGTATTACGAAACAGAATGTCCAGTTTGCAGACAATCACAACGTGGAACGCCGGTTAGGTATGTTCCTAATACAGGAGTCAGAGCACAAACATACGAAGCACCCCGCGGAGTTAGAGGCAGGACGCCAGAGATTGCTACTCGAAGGCAAGAAGCGTTACAGCCGAGCATAAAACCAAGTACAGCAACTCATTATTCTACATATACGTATGCAACTACACAATTAGAACGTGGAGGAACTCCCGTTGTCAGAACCCGAGAACACACAGTAACAGAAGTTTTGTCAGATGTAGTTCTTCCAACTCTTAAGTTTGGGGATAGAATTCGTTCAAAAAGAGAAGTACAGCCTGAAGAAAGAGTTCCATCAAATAATGCCCAGGGTGGGAGAAGTTTAGTAAGGCATACATTTACTAGAACTGGAAGTTATGCTGACGGTAGACAGGGAAGGCGTATTTCGGACAATAACCAACGGGATCGAAATGGCGATGTATATCAAAGAAATAGAGTAAATAGTAACAACCCGAGAGTTAAGCCTAAAGAAAATATTCAACCTAATGGTAGCAGGTATCCAAATAATGCTGTTTATACTGACAGTGGAATAAAACCTACTAGTGTTACATATTATTCTACCTATACATACTTTACCACAGAGTTAGGAGATGGAACTCCTGTTATAAAAACTCGAGAACACACAGTGACAGAAATTTTAACAGATGTTATCCTCCCAACTGTTTCAACTCTGAGAGGACCAATTCAAAACACTAGAGCCCAATATTATCCGGTTAGAAACAGGCGAGCCGGTGAATTAGGTAATCAATTGATTAAATTAAGTGGATTTCATAGAAGACTTTTGAGTATTTCGGATGAAGAAATTGATAATGATTCGTCAAATTCTTCGGCTATTACTATGACCCCTCCTGTATTGATAACAATAAGCAATATATCAAATATTGTATCTGAAATAATTAATGAGGAGAGAATCATTAGCAATAGTAGCAGTTATTCCACTGAGAAAACGGTCCCAAATAACAATACAGAGGTTCCATCAATCGAAACCACTTCTTTTAAAGAAGAGATGATTGAAAAAGAAGTTACAAAATTACCAATTTTACAAGCTGATGGTTCTGATAAAAAGATAGAAAATGATTCATATACTGTCCATTCTGTTTCTAACAATACTGAAACAACAACAGCAAGTCACATACTTAAAAATGTTGAAGAATTCCAAAACCGTAACGAAACAATCGATTCAATGGATTTAGGGAGCAAAATTAATATAACAAAAGAAATAACGCATGATTTTGTTCCTATTTTGAAAAATGAAACAGCTAATCAGAATCAAAGTAGTTTATTGGAAAAGAAGTTTAATGAAAGAACTCTTGCATCATTAGAAACACCTGTAAGGCTTGCATCTATTGACGGAATTCCAAGTGAAGTTAATAATATGAACAAGAAAGAAGAAAATAAACTTCATTCTGTTTCAGATGACATGCCAATTTCTATAAGTACTTCTGCAGCAAATATTAATAAAAATGTATTATATGATGAAATAAATGTTAAAGAAAACGTTGAACTAGATATATCCTCATCTGAAGTCATTCCATCGATTTTATTTTCAACTCATGCTCTTGATATCCCAAGTAGCTCATTTAAAACAATAGACCACACTCGATTTTTCGATGCATCCGATCTGCCACAGCCAAGTTTCCAAGCTGGAACAACATATAATCCAAAACACTTGAGTACTCAACAGACACCCTCTATAGATAATTTTCAGACCGTTTCAAAATTACACATGGAACTAGATAGCACTTTAAGCAAATCTAAGACATTAGATTTACTTGAGAGTGTAGATTTGGTAGCTGAAGGGGCGGAAATTAGACATTCTGTTGTAGCGACACCAGTGACCCATTTTACAACTTATACTTATTATACTACTGTATTGAAACCTGGTGGAAGACGGTCTGTGGAAACAAGCACTAAAGTTGTCGCTTCAACTATTCAATCTGCTCCAACTCAAACATACTACTCTGGAGACACACGAAATTCCAACAGAAGAAAACCATATCAGCCAAATCATTACGATCCTAGAACACCAAAGAAATGTTGTGATGACTCAAGAACATATTTTAGGCCAACAAAAAGATACGAACTAGTTCCTGAAAGAGCTGTGCCTCACACATACTCGGTGTATCCTAATGTACGACATAATGAGCCTTACAGACCATCTTTTACCGATAAAGTTCGTGGACCATTTTACCATGCAGATTCGGGATCAGCAAATCATTGTCCAACCTGTCTGAGGAATGCAGCAAGACACAACTACCAAGATGTGCGAAGCCATAAAGAAGATAATATTTATCGTAAAGATAATAGAAGAAATTCGTATTTGACAAGCATTCCAGTTCTGAGATCTTCAACATATAGAAGAAAAATTCCAGATAAAGTTCCTAACACGATTGTTCAACGAGATCCTGAAATAAAGCCAACTCGGGTTACTTATTATTCTACATATACCTACTTTACTACTGAGTTGCTAGATGGATCTCCCACTGTGCGAAGCAGAGAGCATACTGTAACTGAGATTTTAACCGATGTTGTTCTTCCAACGGTGACGTCCTTGCATCATCAAGGCTCTACTCGTAGTCCTACTTACCGTAGGGGTAAAAGAGAAATATACAATCACATACATTTTAAGCCAGGCTTTGACTATTCCAATAATTTGAGATCTTTTTTCAAAAGAGGCCTATTGAGTAACGATGAAAGTGAAGACAATAGTAACAACGAATCATTCCTTCCAGCTAGTTCTATTTCTGAAGCAATAAATAAACCTAAAAATGTGACAATAAATAATCCAGCAATTGTATCTTCGTTTGATTTGGATCGAAATTATTACACAGACTTTAATGGAGATTTAACTTTAGAAGCTGCTGAAGTTTTTTCAAGAACTGCAAGGGCTACACCAGTAACACATTACACGACTAATACTTACTACACAACCATACTGAAACCTGGTAACAGGCGCGAAATTCAAACTAATACGAAGCTGGTATCATCGGTTTATTATCCTGATATTCAACCCACGAGAGCCCATATACATAATGTTGCGAAAGTTACCAGTTTACCCAGAAATTACAGAAAGCCTAAGTATCAAGAGATATGTCAGACGTGTAGAAATAGGCAAGATTCAACAAGGTTTCAAAAACCTTATTACCTTCCTCCCAAACGGCCAGAAAATAGGAAACCTTATGAAAATACCTACAGAGATATAAAACAAAACAACCGTCAAAATGTTATTAAACATTTACCTTCGATACAACCCTCCCTTGTGACTTTCTATTCAACATACACATATTTCACAACAGAATTAGGTGGTCCCACTCCAATTATAAGAAGCAGAGAACATACGGTGACAGAGATTCTCAGTGATGTTATTGTTCCAACAGTTATGAAATCAAGACCTAAAAGATCAGAAATCCTTCCAATCACGTCAACTGAAAATATTAACTTTGCGACTGCTTTTCCATTCTTCGGGAATAGAAAGCTTCTCGCAGTTGATGATTTAGAGGACACCGTTGTAGACTTTACAAATGAAACAGTTGATGAAACTGATGAGGTAAAGGATTTACCGATTAGAAATAAATATCCAGCAGATCAAAATAAAAATACGCCGGATGAGAACGTAGCTAGTTCTACCACCGCAAATGATATTTTTGCTTCTTCTAACTTAAATTATTTAATAAATGAGTCTAAAGACTCTAACGATGATTTTTTAAGTGATTCACAGTTTAGTAAAGCTTATGCAGCCTATTTGAAGTTTTTAAAGTCTGCTGAGCCGCAGTTAGTTGATTCAGAAGTGAAGCCCCTTCCTGAAGATAAAAGTTCAACTTTTGTAGACGAAAAGAAACAATCAACCACTCAAGAAAAATCAAAATATGTGGTTCCAAAAGTAACAGCAACTGTTAGTGTTCCAACTTCGAAATCAGAGACAAAGAATATGATATCTGTTTTAACTTCAAGCACTACACGTAATGGACGTATGACGAAATTTACTACAACCATCTACGGTACTTACATCAATGGACTTTTTGCTCAAAGAGCTGAATCCAGCTCTGAAATTATCCCTCTTACTGAAACTGACGTAGCTATGACTGCTACTACACTTATGTTCAGTCCATCTAGAATGCCTGGCTTAGTTCGTAGCATCGTATCTCGTAAAATTCGGGGACCTGTTGCAGTACATCTAACAACTGAGATTCACGGCGTATTTGTAGGAGGAGAATATGCTCAAACTGCTAGAGTTTTCACCAGTTCACAACCTTTATCATCTACGAGAGAACCGTTCCGTCACAGAATACCTTCTCACACATCAGTACCTGCAAGTTTAACTGGTAGTAGAAAAACTGGGTTGCTTTCAACAAGAGTGCTGAGAAGTAAAATTGATGGTTCTAAGACGTTGCTTTTTGTTTCTGAAATTTATGGGACCCATATAGGAGGTGCATATGCACATTTGGGAACATACACCACTAGAACTATAACTAGTGAACCAAGCATAGACAGCACCGAAATCAGCTCAACGACGCCAACTGAAAGCGTGCAGACCTTGTCGACATATCACATGCAAGACTTAACAACCGGCCTTGTTACTGCTTCAGTAAGCGACAAGGTAGTTGACGATACAACGATTCGATATCATTACGAGGTATATGGGACATATCTTGATGGAACGTACGCACATGTTCCGAGCATATCAACTGAAACTTTGTATCCTCCCGAAACACAATTGATTTCTTCTTTTAAAAATACTGAATTAGAATTCTTGTCTAGTATTGGCACAACATCTATTCCAGATGCAAGTCCAACTACATTTTCTTCATCCTCAGTTTTTACCCAGAAGAGTAAAACAGTTGGTCTCATTGAAGCTTCTACTAGAGCTCATGTAGAGAATGGAACAACAACAAAGCATATTTTTGAGGTCTATGGCACCTATCTAGATGGAACGTACGCTCATGTTCCAAGTATAACTGTCGAAACAATACAGCCTTCAAGTGTCTTAGAAAGTCATACTGAACGAATTACTGAAAACAATGATATCAAAGACATGGGAAGTGAAACCTCGGAACCGGAATTTGAAATACTTACTATATTTTCTTCAGTTTCAAACACAGCTCCTTTTGAAAGCGTAGCTTCAGACATAGAAACAATAATATTTACTGATGAAAAGGATTTATATGAAGTTCATATTGATTCTGACTCTGATAAACACATCGATATATACGAAGAAAAACTTGAGGCTTCAGAATCTAATGTAATAGACATTTCTGATACACTTGTAGAAGATTTTAGAAGCAGTTCTGCACCACAAAGATCGGTATTCGCACCTATATTGTTGCCAGAAGCTTTAAGAACATCTTTTACCCATGGTACGAGAAATTACAGATTGAAAAGAAATGAACCCTTTCAAATATATCTTAGAAGCTCTTTTACAGACAGCTCAAATAATCAACGAAAAACTCAAGAATTACCGCTAGTATCAAACACGACACCTTTACCTCTCTCAGTGCTGGAAGAACTTTCGCTAGATGTTGTAACAAGTAGCAACAATATAAAACATGTTTCAAAGACCACTAAGAATACCTGTCAAAATTCCATGAGTTCTGTATCCAAAGGAAGTCTAAACTCTAAGAAATATGATCCTAAGTGCAATCTAAATTCGAAAAATAAGATGGTTCTGAAAAGATCAAAGCGAGCAACGGCATCAAGATCAACGTATGGAAATAAAAGATTTGGTGCTGCTTCTACGAGCAGTGCTAGAAAGTTCGGTTCTACTTCAGCACCTAGGAAGAGTGAAGGGTCATCTAGTAGAGGGTTCAACAGAAATTATAACAGCAACACTCGGCAACCTTCGAAAGCTTCAACACTTCAACCTTCTAAGTCTTATTCAGCTTATAATTCTCAATCGAAGAGTGTACCCAATTTTCTCTTACGAAATCAAAGATCTAAGCAAACTCAAACTGCAAGCAAACCTGCAACTACGAACATTAGACCCTCTTCATCAAGTGGATTAAATATTTTGCCAAGTAGAAAACGAACATTTGGCAAAAAGACTCAGGAAGAAGATTCTAAGCTTGATGAAGAATTTGAAGCTAGTGAAGCAATAGCACAGTCGGTAACTCAAGAAACGTACTCCTCTTCCACAACGCCACCCTCACGTTTTCGGCGTCCAGCTAAATTATCTAAATTTAACTCGCGTTCTACAGCTGCAAGAAATATTCCCACTAAGGCATCATTTCAACCATCAGCAACATCTTCTCTAGTTTCTCCCAGAAGAGTAAGACCTCCTCTTAAGAACTCCAATCCTCGTAGCAAACAGAAAAATAATCGTCGAGAATATACCGAAGATATTCGTCCAACTGAAACTGAAGTAACTGATACAAGCTCCACAAAAAGACGCTTTACGTTAACTACAACATTTTCTATCAGCATCAAACCAACGGCAATGGCTTCGTTAGATGACACAGAAAACTCAAACAACCTTCAGGAAGATACATCCCGATCTAAAAGGAAGAATAAAAGTAGAGTTTCAAACTCGAATTCTCGAGGTAGACAAGGAAGTTCGTATAAGCCCGTTTTTGACAATGATGATAACGAATTAGTAGCAGAAAAACCAAAGGCTTTGCCACTCCCAGTCTTCGGTCGTTCTAGGGGTACTAAACGTCCTCCCAAATTCGATCCAAGAACAATACGACCAAGTAGCACTTCTACAATAACTTACCTAACTGGAGAAACAACTGCTGTACTAGATGATATGAATGATGAAGAATACTCAAGTAATTTAAGCGGACCTGTCACAGTAACTGATGTTTTTACCACAACAAAAACATTACCAGTGCATTTAGGACTACGTACCTCGTTTGCAACTATCACAACAACGGCTTATTCGACAAGTACTCTCCAGAGAGAAGATTTGACAACTATTACATTAGGTGACAAAACGAAAACTTTAGTTTCTGCTATTACTGGTTTACCAGATGCTAATTTACCGCCTGATAAACAGTTTACTGTCGTTACAGAAATTCTTTTAACGAGCACTGAAATCGAGAGTACATCTTTAGTTGCAATCAAAGTTGGATACGGTACTCGAACAGATACTGTTATAAATAAGAGACTAATGACCACATTAGCGACACAAACAAATACTATTTTTGAACAAAAATCTGCTGCCCCACAAGTGCAGCAACCATACCCATATTTTCCAAATCCTTTTGCTCCACCAATGCCATTTCAGAACACTGAATATTCGTTATCTCTTTCGGAAAACTCTTTCATTTCCACCCAAACACTTACTTCGACAAAAGTTTTACCTTTATTTTTAAATGGTAAGACGATATTTACCACATTAACAAGCACGACAGTAAATGAAGAAACTCTTGTAAAGACGACCACTGTAAAAGTTCCTCAACAACCGACAGCTCATCCTTTCATTTTCCCTCAGCCTGTTTTTATATTACCTTCTGTCACAACTGAAGTAACAATTCAGTTTACAGCTCACAATGGAGAAGTATTTTCTATTGTGACACTTATAACAGTGCCCTTAGCATTAAATGGTCATACAAGATTTGCCCGTAGTGTTAAAGAAATAGACCCAAGTGTTTCTTCTATTTCAGACCATGTAGACCCAACAAGAAGTACTCAAGTTCTTTCAACCACAAATGTCAATTTAGACAGCTATGAGTGTCAGGAGGTTTCTAATAGTTTTTCACCCTTACACTTAAATTTACAGAGCAGTTTTTCAAGTCAGTATGAGGAAACTCAAAGTCCTCATAACAAATTGTCCACTAAACCTGTCGATCAATTGTTAAACATCATTGATAACAGTGAATTAAAGGGTAGGGATATAAATTCTTCTCCCTTTAAAAATACAAAAATAATTACCACAGAACAGCAAGCTTTATCGGCAAATGTAAATTCTATCATTTATCACCAGGGAACATCTGAAGATGTGCACGTTCACAAAAATCGTAAGTTATTGCAACTTGACATAAACAATGAAAGTGAGGGTTACAATGACGGTCTTAAATACGAGACAATCGATAAAATACTGAAAGAGGTAATGAGCACACCGAATGAGAATCCATACGCAAACAATGCAAATGTTTTCGGTATTGACCCTTTTCCTTTGATAGGTGCAGGATTCAATGATGATTCTTCAGACAGACCAATTCCAGCAGTTCGAGTGATTCCAACCAGAAGAGCTTACATTCGTAGAATCAGACCAGAAGGACCCCAGAAACTGACTCCTGAAGAATTGGGGGATGAGTATAACTTTAGAACTAATCCTCAGAACTTTCCACCAAATGTGCCAAACCCAAATTTTTTTCAGATGGCACCAGGAAGAATACGAAACGATAATAACTTTGGAATAACTAGAAATTCACAGCCAAATTATGGTAACATTGGCCTTCCTCCACCGGAATTATCAGGAGGAAACTTTGGTCCAGTTAGAGGAATGCAGTATTTCCCCCAAAACCGGCCAGACTTTCCTTCTGAATCTCCTATAGGTGATATAGGAAGAATCCGAGGGCCCCAAAATTATGGTTTAACAAGACTAAATCGTCCACCAGAAAGAAACGAACCTCCAAGAAATTCTGTAAATAATTTCCCTAACAGAGGTGTAGCACCTGGTCAGATAGATGGTTACGATGCTATTAGAAATTTACCAAGCTATTCCCCTACACGTCAAAATACTCCTCCTCCTCCTAGGAATGACGATTTTTCTACGGTAACCAATCAACCAGAAGAAGAATCTCAGAGAATTCCATCAAGACCGAATCCCCCTTCGACTGGAAATGCCCCACGCCGAGTCATAAGATTGCGTAGGCCAGTGTCTCCTCAACAAGTAGGACCACAATCCGGGAACGAGCTATTAGACAGGAAGCCAATCATCAATGCCTTACCAGATATTGAAGACTACGAAGAAGAAAACTCAGAGCCTATTAGGGCTCGGGGTCCAGTAGTTGTAACCAATACTGCTTCAGCTCAAGATTTCAGACGGCCTAACAGAATAAGAGGAAATGTAAACAATGACCTTGAGAAAGCTCCTGAACAGAATGGCCCAGCAGTTCCTTTAACATACTACACTACTTTCACATATATGACAACATTTTTGAATGGCCCATCAACTGCCTACTCTACACGAGAGGCTGTAGTGTCGAACATAGCAACTGAAACCCTCAATCCACGATTAGTAGACCTTATTAGATCAAGAGGTGGATTTACAACTCAAAATGGAGTACAAACGGCTGTACCACTAGGTTCTAGAGCTCAGGGTGCTACTACTACTATCGTTAATTTAGCTTCGCGAGTTCAATTATACAACAGTGATGTTTATTATGGCCGTTCAAACTCAAGACTTCCAGAGTTATCACCCGGTATGAAAGCAGAAGATAGCGTTGATATGAACATTGTTAGACCATCTATGTCAACAGTTCATATTACAGATATTGCAAAATTACCTAAAACTTATTACACCTTATTCACTTATTATTATACATTACGGGATGGAGACAAAAGTACTCATTCTCAAAGATCAGAAACAATATCGAATGTAGCAACCAAAACAGAACCATTCCTCATGCAAGACTTTGCTAGCACTATAGACAACAATGGCCTACTAACTTTGAAACCAAAGGAACAATTAGTTAATCTTGGTCTTAGGACGGCTGGAGGTACAACTACTGAAGTCAATCTTCAACTGAAAACAGTTATCCATTTTGATGACGTTAGAAATGCCATTATAGACAGGGGCAGCATTACACCTACATTAATAGAAGTGGCTCCAACAGATGCAGATGGTATCTTAAATAATTACCTTGAGCCAGATGATGCAGAAGTACAAGACCAACAAACTTATCCTCAAACAGTTCCAATTCAACCATCTTTTGCATCAGAAGTTGGATCCAATTTGAATAGAATTTCTTCCTCCAATAAAGAGGCAACACCAGAAATTCCTGATAATAATCGCATTGTAAGGACACAAGCTCAAAGGGGACCTTTAAGAATTACAACAACTGTTGTCCAACGTCCAGGTAGTTTGAGAAGTGGAGTCTTTGCTCCCAGGCCAGGAGTTCGAGTTCGAGTTAGGCCAGTTACATCGCGAATTCCTACCACTGAAACTGATACAGAGTCTGATGAAATAAAACCATTATTGTCCAGCTCCCTATTGACTAGTTTTGAGTCTTCTCGAGGGGTTGATCTAGAACCTACAACCACAGAATCAGAAGAAGACTCCGAGTTTACTGAGGATGATGAAGAAGAAGATAATGGAACTCCTGAAGATGAGGAATCGACAACAGAGGTAACAAATCAAGGTAAGAGTTTTTTTCTATTAATGTATAATCTATGTCATTTTTTTGTGTTATTTAGATTGAAAAGCATTGGAGTTCTAATTCATTTTAATGTGTTTTATTGATTTTAAAAGCCAAGTAAAAAATCATTTTAACAAATCCTTTATATTCCTCAAATGTCCTGAGTTTTGTAATTTCAATTTACTTCTTTGACAATATTTATTTGTTTATACCTATTAAATAATCATTATAGATATATTTCACAGAAGTCTCTGAAGAAAAATGAATAAATACATTAAAAAAAAAAACATTAACTTTTATCTTAGACTATAATTCAATAGAAATTAAAATTCAATTAGTAGCAGAAATCTCTTAAATAAAAAATTAATATAAATTAAATTAACAAGTTAAAAAAAATTAAAAATTTTTTTTATCAATAATAATATTTTTATAAATTTTTTCATTCTTTTATTCAATACAATTTTTTAAAAGATATATTAAAAGAATCAAATACATTTTTCAATGCTCTAAATATCTATTATCTTTTCTTATATAGTTTTTTTTATTCGTATCAGTTTTTAATACTAATACTCCATAACTCCTTGTTTAAAAGCACTTTCGGTTAAACAAGACAGTGTTAGATTGACGTTGATATTTTTAACATTTTCAATTTATAATATTTATAATATCAGCTGTTACACAAAAAGATATATATATATATATATATATGTGTGTGTGTGTATGTAACAATTATTTTTATTCCAAACTTTCATTAATTTAACGAGAAACTAAAATTTCACTGCACAATATAATACAAGCATTCTAAATTGAAAAAAAAACCCTTTTTTATAGCGTTTTAAATATTATCTACTAAAAAAGACGTTTGCTTTAAACAGGCCCATCTTCTGGTCGAAAACGACTTAAGATAACAATCCGTCGATCTCCAGGAGTCTCAGCTTCTAGGACCAACTCTCGGTTTATTCGTCCAACCAGAACCCGCCCACGCGTTTATGTGGTGACCAGAACAGCTTCACCCGATGGGGTCTCTCCTCGCAACCCTAAACGTCCAGTTTCTGTGAAAGTCAGCCGACGACCTCGACCCTCCGCCGAACCACAATACGAAACTTACACGAAAATGACATCAGTTCCAGTCGTATTTGGACTCAGTACAACATACAGGAACGCCCTGGTGACATCGTCTTCATTAGTTACAAAGGATGATATTGAGCCCAGCAAGACGATTGTTCTGACGTATTTTACGACCACGACATACACTGTGCCATATACGGAGGATGGAACAACAACGTTTACCACTTGGGAGCAGACGAACTCAAGAATTGCAACTGAAACGATCGGTGAGTTCATTTCTGTATTAATGAATACTGTTAATATAGTGTATTTATTCAAATCTAAGCCCCGCCCTAAGCCCTCACCATATTTTTGTTGGAAAAAAAAGATATTGTAAAGTTTAGTAGTTTATAGATAGTTTGTATATCTCTGATATTTACGAAATCAAAAAGAAATTAAAGGAGAACTAATAAGAAGTAAATAATTTATTTTACCAGTGTTAAGGTATCCAACTACTTGCGGAAACTTTTTTTAAAAAAATGGAGATATGAGGATTTTTTTCTTGTTTTTAGATTTGTTTAGTACATTTTAAGAAAAATATGCTAAAATTAAGAAAAGAAAAAGAAATGATTACTACTCGCATGGGATAATCAGAAATGGGATAGTAAAAAAGGGTAAAAATGTACAAAAAATAACGTAAGCGGTGTCCCTTCTGTACCAAAAGTTTATGAACAAATTTTCTATTCTGATGTGTTGCTATGTTTTTCATTTTTGAAATGACTTTCAGGATAAGAGATATTTTTATTTTTACAAAAACTAGAGTACTTTATCTTAGCAATAAGAAACTTCTTAAAAAAACAGTGATTATATTCACAAAATGGACTGTATATTTTGTAATAAAACAGTGATTGATAAATCTGAAAATTAAAACACTTCTATTATTATACAGAACATACACAAAAATATTCAGTTAGTTATTTCAAAACTTTTTGAGCAATCACTGTCTCCGTTTGAGCATTTTCAAAAAGAAAAAAAAACAAACACATTTCGAGTAAAACGTTTTTTAAAGTTTGACATCTTGCTTAAAGTAATGGCTTCTGCCATTACTAAAGAACTTCCAGTTTTTGTTCCAGAGAACGGAAAATAATAAACTCTGTATTTTTATAAAGCTAATAAGATGGTCTATAAAATAAAATCATAACAAAAATTTGTCAATGTTTAGCAAAATTCACATTTTTAGGGTAGTCGGATACCTTAAAAACTTCAAAGTACATAAATGGCCAACCCCGTAATTATTTTAATCGTCACTATCATCTTCAATTTCTTCCATTGAATGAATCTTTCCGCCTACGATTCTAAGCCACACCTGATTTTTAATAGCATTAAGATTGGTCAAAATTGTGTTGCTTGGATTCGAATAAATGCGGTATATAGACCAATATGAGAATAATAACGATAATTTTAATTTGATAAAATGACCAGCAAGCTAACACTACATTCTTGCTCGGTGTTATTTTTCTTGAAATGCATTTCTGGAAAGAAATTATATTTTACATACTCCTTTGTTTGCAGTGCATCCCATTAGTGCAAAATTTTTTAAAATAAATGTGTAATATAAAATTTTTCCCTTCAAATATAGTATTAAAACTTAAAATGTTATTTTAAATATCAAAATTACTTAATTGTAGTATCTGAAAAAAAAATTGCATGTTTTGTTTTCTTTTTGGTAAAATAATGAATGAATGTAAAATTTTTAAATGCATAAATATATATTTTCTTGCTGCAGGAAAATGTTCATTCCATCTAATATGCACTTTGTGAGACTTACACTATAACATTACGTATTTCTCCTTTCAGATCCTGATGCAGATTTATCATTTGTTTCTACAACAACTGTTGATTATACTGATCTTGTTTCTCCTTCGTATGGTCCTGGTATGTATAAACACTTAAAGCTCCGTACTTGAATACAAGTTTTGTGATTTCAGTATATACAAACATAAAAACTTAAAATTCAGTTAAAGAGGTATTCTACTCTAGAGGCATGAATTTTTGGTATTTAACCAGACGCAATAAGAAAAAAAATATTTTTACTATAGCCATTATTTTACCAGATACTTATTAATGTTTACAGAATGCAAAAAAATCAAGTGAAAAAATTAAAAATTAAAAAAGTTAAAAGCTGATGAAATGGGCGTTCTAATAAAAAGGCGTGCCCTGCCTGTCATGACCCTCCAAGTAATTTGAAAAAAAAAAATTCTTTATCCGAAAAAATGCTGCTATCGTTCAAAATTTGAAGAAATTATAAAAGATTCTTTTTCGGTATATAGTGGCTGTTTGAAATAACAAGACATTTTTTTACCAGCTTTTTTATTTTTCAGAATTTTTTAAAAAGAGTAAAAATTGAAATTTTAGTATAGTTTTAATTAGTGGGAAAGAGTAATGTATAGAGAAGGCTCACATTAAACTTCAAGTAAATTGGTTAAGTAAAACTTGATATATCATTACAAGAATCTCAAAATAAGTAGTTTCGAGAAAAACACGTTTAAAGTTTCGGGTCAAGTTACACTCAGACTAAATCTACTTTATACTTACTTTTGTGCAGATTAACTTTATACTTACATTTCTTCAATCTGCGATCCCTGCTCCATACATTTGGCATTCCTCTACTTCAAAAAACGCATTTTCCGAAGTTTTTTCTTTCAAACGAGCAGTTCACGCCTCCTTTGAAGCGTCGGAAGCTCGCATTTCTGAGCCAGCCCTAAATCTGGATATTGTCCCGTTTAATGGCGAATGCATGAGCTTCTGGATCATTTTATAATCCTATAAGGTTTAACATTTTTCAAATGGGAATGAAGCCTTCATTAAAAATGCAAACTGCCATAAAAGTAACAATTTCAATTGTGTGTATTCCGGCATGTATATGTTTAGTTACAAAAGTCCATATTAATGAATTCAGACATTCGGCTATTGTATTTTAAAATATGTATAAAGAGTACGAATGATTTTACGAGGGAACACGATCTCAGGTATACGGAGAATCCATACCTGTTTGTTCGTCTATTGTTCGATTAGTTCCGACCTAGCTGGTTTCTATGCTGCATATTTATAATACCTATACCTCCAAAAATAATAAAATTTTTGTAAAATACTCTTAAGTACATAATCTTAAATGTTTAATATTTGAAAATACGAACTATAAGGGTGTATTCTATAGACTAGAATACCCCCTTAATTAATACATTTACTTGCGTCTTAAAATAAACTTTTAATTTGCTCTTACAGTGTCTCCTGTTGCTGACATTAGACCATCAACAATGAGACCACAAGTGGTTAATAATCAGCTGAATGTGGGACCAAGAGTAAATCTAGTGACTAAAGTTTCAAATGGTGTATCATTGATTGTCGCTTCTGATGGAGATTCTGATTCAATGCTACAACTCACTCAACCCACTCTCACATTACGACCAACAATGGTTACAGATGCCCTCTTGATGATGAACAAGGGCATCACAACACTTTATGAACCAAGGACATTCTTTACAACTTTTACATTTTTTACCACATTCTTTTCTGGAGGTACTCCATCTATCTCTACTTCAGAGCAAGTCATAACGAATGTATATTCTGTACCAGTTACTCAAACAGTGGCACCAAACGAACCAATTACTGTCACCGAGACGAGCGAGAATTTGGTCAGCACAACGCTTTATACAACTCATACATTCTTTGCCACTTTATTCAATGGTTCGGAAACTGTCGTCACTCCCCTTGAGGAGTTACATTCATCAGTAATAAGCTCAACTGAAACTTACACTATAACCAAAACGATTATTCCCACGCCATCAGCTAGTTTCACTTCTGAAGTAAAGGCTACTGAGGCACCAGAATTAATACAACCTTCAGCATCTACTACAACAACATCTATATACAGAACAGTGACAAATTATTTAACCCTGTTCAAAGGATCTGAATCAAGTATTTCACCATTTGAAGAAGTTAAAACAGATGTAGTAACTTTGACACTAGATAATAATCAAGGCATGCCAGTAATTCAACCACAAGAAACATATACTACCAGAACAATTCAGGCAACTAATACCCACTACATTACTTTGTTTAGTGGCACCGAATCTATTTTATCTTCAATAACGGAAGTTGCTCCAAGTGTCATAACAGAATTGGTTAAACAACTTCAAGAGCCTTCTACAACAACATATGAAGCTCCAAGTAGCACTATATTTACAGAATTTAAAGAAAGCACACCAAGTTCAAGCTCCTCAACCAGTGTTGAACCGACGTTCCAGGATTTGGTACCATCTATACGAACACAATATACCACCTTGACTTACTTCACGACATTGTTCACAGATTCTAGCACTATATTATCCAGTCGAGAAGAAATTGCTACTTCATACATAACTCTATTTGTTCCAGCTCCAATACTAGGTGCAACAATGGCACAGCCAAGTGATATGTATACTCAGCAAGGTAATTTCAACACTCAAATCGTAAATACAAAATCAATTGAGGAACCAAGACCCACACCCAAACCAGGAAGTGAAGTACTAACCTTTTATACAACGTATACTTACTATACCACTCTTTTCAGAGGAACAGAAACGATAATAAGTGACAGTGAAACTGTTGTTACTCAATACGTAACAATAGAATCGACCCCAACGGACAGTGTGCCCCAACAGACTTCTTCGCCTCCAAGTATCTCTAAATCTTCACCTTCCGAATCTTTTGAAATAAGAATAGAACCAACATCTACGAAATCTTCAACTTCAAGTACACTGGAAATATCGGAAATAAGTACAAGCAGTAGCGATAATGAATCAGACACTGAATCGGACAGCGATGATGACTTACAAATCATAGGAGTAAGCACCAAAAGTGAAAGCGCCGAAGATAAGCCTTCTATTCTTACAGGAACACCATCAACAGATTCCAATGGAGCTACACATATCCTGTTCACTGATTTCATTGTGCCATCTTCAGATGAACCAGTGTCTTCATCACCTAGATTGACGTCCAATTTTGCTACGCCATCCTTGCCAAGCAGTGTTTCTTCACGCAGATTTACTCGTACCTCATCAACTTTCTCTCGTACCACCACATATCCTCAGGAGACATCAACACCTTCTTCAGCACGAGATTCTGCTTCTGACTTTGCTACAACAAGGTTGACTGATGCCAATGTTGCGACACATCATATGGTTCTACGTCCAACAACAACTTACCAGTCTGGTTCTTCGCAGACACTTGGAATCAAACCAGGAGCTGTAATTGATCTATCGGATGTTTTGACAAACACAAATTTAGTAGGAAATTTGGGAGAAACAATCAAAGATATTGTTAACTTGTTTGCAGCCAATGGTAACAGACCAAGAAATAACACCTTAACAACACCAGAGGATACTGAGAAGGAACCGCTGGTAAAACCACCAAGTGGAGGAATCACTGTTAGTAGTTCTGAAGACCCAGTTTATATACCAATTGGAGCAATCGGACGCACCACTAAATCTTCAATAAGTCCATCTTCTATTAGACCAGGAGGAATTTTGCAACCAAGCACAATACTAACAGGTTTCATACCAATGTTTACAGACGAGGATAAGGATAAAATTGCCGAAGAAACTAATGAAGGAACTTCGGATGGACTAAAGGATATCAATGAGGGCACACTCACTAGCGTGGTTTTCGGTTCAAACACGATATTCATTCAACCCTCGGGTACGGATTCAGGAATTCCACCAACCATTCATATTTCAGAAGGCGATGGCAGGTTCCATAATTCCTTCAATGAACCGAACTTGCAAGGAAGTGTATCGAATCAAGAAAATAGTCAGAACCAACAAGCTACTCCTGGTATTGTACATACTGAAACTACTTCATTGATTACTGGATTAGAAACAATATTTTTCGGATTCCCTGACGCTCGTCAACCCCCACCACTGACAACACAGCATATTCAGGGATCAGTTAGTACATCATCAGTTGTTGGTATTGAAACAATATTTTTTGATTCTCCTGGAGATTTCTACACTCCTGGTACTAATCAAATTAATATATCTGGAGCAACCACGATTTTCGGAACATTCCCAGCAGTAACAGAATCAGCAACAAGCGATACAACTTTTACCTCTTCCATCAGTAGTTCTTCTGGCGAAACTACAATATTCTTCCCAATTCCTGGAGAAAATAGTGGACAGCCATCCAGCCCAGGAACACGATATGTCACTAGTGTTGAAAGCGTTACGTTAACACTTACTTTAACCACTAGTAGTGTTTACCAGACGGAAGGAACACCAGTAACAGTAACATCAGTCTTGACAACTACTATTCCTCCACGAACATTCGTGTCCACAATTATTGGATCTAGAACTATTTTGGGAACTCAACCAGAACCAACAGAGGCAGTTCAAGTGATTCCCTCAATACAACCATCCGAATCCACAACTACAGTTACAACAACAACGCTGATTTTCAATTCCATTGCAACAACCGTCGTTAGGACATTAGTCATTCCAACCAATGCACTCCAACCCACTAAAGTATCTACTGACACAGCAACTGAAGTGCCAAAAGTGGGATTAGGAGGTAAAAGTTTGTTTTCTTTATCCTGTCTCCATGTATAAAGATATATATAGACTATATTATCTCTTATTTCTCACATCCTATTTTAAGTAATTTCTTCCTATTGCAAAGTGTTGTAGTTTATGGTTGTGAATATATTAATTTGAGAACAGTAGGAAAGATTTTTACAAAAAATAAATTCAGATTGTAAAATATTTTTAAATTTGTAGTAAAGACTAATTGAATTATTATAAAAATATGTAACGATACAAAACAAAAGGAAAATAGTATAATAGATGATATTGATAATACATAAGTGTATTACCTTTATCGCTCTCTATATGTATATATATAATAATAGTAAAAGGAAATAAAAACTATAAATATATTACATAAAAATGATAAAAAAGTAAATATAATAAATCGAAGAAATGATAGATCGTCCGAATATCGAAAAAATCGAGAGATTTTAATATGTCAAGAATCAAGAACAAGAAACTTTTTTGAGAATTGTGAATTTAACACTGTTTTTAATTGTTGGTGTTTCAAAAAATGGCCCACATGTTTATTTACATCATGAATACAGCTTCATTTATATAATATGACGATTTACAAGTAACCTCGAACACCGGGACATGTTAAAAAATTGTATTATGCGAATCCATGTTACATGAAACAAAGAATTAGTACGCAAATAGTGTTTAGAGACAACCAAGAAAATTATATAAAAAACACGCTATTTTATTTTCATAATTAAGATAAATAGCTTTCTTAAAATTTCCTTAAGAAGAAATTCATACTAGTATGAATTAAAAAATGTTTTCTTCGTCATCATTAAACATTATTGATTGCCATTATTTATCTTTTAAGAGGTATTTTTTAAGTTTTCCTCTGATATAGCTTAGGGTTACACATTAATAAATAAAAACAAAATCATGTTTATCACATTTTTAAAAATATGTTGAGAGCTACTTGCCCCCAAATATTTAATGTACGTAACCAAAAGGGAGGCACACAATTATGTAAAATTTTCAAGGTACTTATGCATTAATAGTTTTAAAAAAATTCTACTTGAAAATCTGATAGTACGTACGCACAAGAATGTCAAATGTCAAATGAGGTATATATCAAAAATCTTAATCAGGTTTATTAAGTTATTGTATGGGGAATTTCCTAATTTTTTCAAATTAAATGAAATTTATTTTTATCGTATTTTACGTTTTATGGGGTCTTACTTAATTCTAGAACCTGTTAGGCTGAATCCGAACTATAGAAGTGCAATGTAATACGGCTGTATATACATATTTTCCTTTATTTCGAAAAACATTTAATTTGACAAAAGTGGCTTGCTAACTACAAAAATAAGAAACGAAGTTTTTAGCTTCAAATCAGTGGCATTTGTTAAAAGTAATATATTGTCTTTGAAATTAAAATTCACCTATCGTTGAACAGATCGTTTATGCTTTGTAAAATGTAACCTGCACTGCAGGATAAATAACCTCTTATCTTTTTTTCTTACAGGAGTTGTTGCTCCAAATCAGAAGCCAAAGGTATCAGCAGACCGTACTACAAGAAAGCCCATACAGCTTTTCAAATCAGGTAACAGACCAACAGAAGCTACAACACCTAAGTCAGTTCGTACAGGGCCCCCACTGAAGTTATTCCCCACCAAACCTCCAACCACAACGACCAAGCAGCCTCCTTCTCGACCCACCACAACAAAGAAATCCTTCAAGAAACCTGGTAAAACTCTGGTGCCCATCACTGATGGATGTCCAAGAGAATGTAACCTGAAAAATAAGGAAGTTTGCAAGCAGAATGCTGACCGGTCCTGGTCTTGTCAATGCAGACCAGGATTCTTCAAGACTGAAGGATCGGATGAATGCAGAGGTAAGCATATAAAAAAACACACTAGAAAGAAATTTTTGTGTTCATTGAGCGTGACTGTAATCCCAATGCTAACAATTAATGATTGATTTTTCCCCTTTAAGATGTGAAATCTTATGTAGTGGTGGTGCGGGTCTTGAAAATGGGTGGAAACGATGTCAATTATCAACCTGAACTCAACAATTATTTATCTCCTGAATATAAAAACTTGACTACAACAGCAAGAAAGGCGGTAAGTTCATAATGCTGTTTAAGCATTTAAACATATATACATATCTTACACTTCAGTCCCTTAAAAATTCATATGGAATATAAATAATGAATTTACAAGATTTAATGATTATGTTTTACTAAAGACATGTGAACAGTTTTTGAATAAAAATAATTCTCCAATTATTACTAAAAGAACACCAAATAAAAAATTAATACTTATATTCTGTTTTTTTTTTTAAAAAAATATTTTGCTTATTTTTTAACGTAATTGAAATTTTGCTGGTAAACTATTGGTAAAGTGAGTGTTTAAAAGATAAGTAATGTTACGGTTTGTTGAAAGAACAATTGGAAAAACACATGTTTTTAGAAAAACATAAGTTTAAAACTTATCTTTAAACATACAGACGCCCAAACTATTGTATTTGCTTTCAGAACATAATTAGTTATTATTACTGATAAAATAACTTAGGTTTGTAGAAGAAAACATATTTAAAAGGCTAAGCACATCATAACTTAGAAAATAAACACAGAATAATGTATTCAGTTGCTCAATAATATATCCGCCTGCGCGCGCAATTGTATGAGTCCTTGAAACTAAATAACTGCTAAAATTTGCATACTAAAATATACTTTCAGTTAAGATTAAAATTCTTGCCGACGAAACCTTTTTCTTTTTTCCTCATGAAAAAAACTGGAGAACTTTTTTACTTATTTGAGTAAATAATTTTGACAATATACGGTTTTAACGCATGTAACTTATTATTATTACTATTATTTTAAAAGCATTTTGAGATACTTCTAAAATTTATATGAAGGGTACTGATATATGTAATATGTTTCTCCTATTTTAGACATTTTTACTAAACTAAAAAAACCACTTTAGCTCAACAGCATACACGTAAATAACCTTCATTAAGTGATTAATACAAATACATAGTTACATTACTTAAAATTTTATCCACTGTTGAATTCAACTCCTTATTTTTAAGATGAAATATTTTCTTTGGATATGGAATAACGGCTTAAGATACATAGAATTCGGTACCGGTCATAAGACCTCTTTTATCAAACTTAAATTTTAAAAAATTCAATAAATTTGGATAAAATTAGCAAAATATTATACATTAGTAGATATGATCCCTACTTTTTCTTACATAGGTCGATGATGCTTATAAAACATCAAGCGTCGGTGACGATTACGTGAGCACTAATGTGATTGGCGTGCAAGAAGGTCGTGGTTTTGGAAGAGAAGGAGTTTTGGTAAATTTGACAGTTCAACTTCGCGGAGAAAAAGCTGCAAATGAAGAATTTTTGAAAGAAGAATTGGCACAATCTCTTGAGGCTGCTGCATCAGATATTGATTTTGCCAATACCACATTCGTGAGCCCCATTATACAAAGGGTAGAAGACGTCCAAGGTAAAGTTTTAATACTTAACTACTTTCTAGTTTTAATACTTAACTACTTTCTAGTTTTTATACTTAACTACTTTCTAGTTTTAATACTTAACTACTTTCTAGTTTTAATACTTAACTACTTTCTAGTTTAAATACTTAACTACTTTCTAGTTTTAATACTTAACTACTTTCTAGTTTTAGGTTATGTGTATAAAATTCTATGCAAAGACACATTGTGTTTATTTAAAGATAATTTGAAAAGTTTTCCGAATCAGCCTGCATGGTAAAATGTTATCGCATACTGATAAACAATTTCTTCTTATTTTCGGAGAAATATATGTGATATAATTCGAGTGTTCTCCAGAAAAAAAAATTTTAAAGAAATTTATCCTTATTTTAGATAAATTGTTTATTGTAATGTTTATCATCAATATGAAATTTATTATTACTAGTTAGTAAAAGTACTATATGATCTAAACTATAACTATAATCCACTATATACATGATCTAAATTTAATTAATCTTCTGTTTTTTTAATGTTACATATAAAAATTGGTAAAAAAAATCAAGTAATCTGTTTATTTTAAAAACAATAATTTTTATTATTTCTGTTTTGTAATTCTTATTCATTTATCACAAACTGATTCAAAATTGACAAATGGTTAATGAATCAAACTGTTAATTTTATTAACTTTCAGATTTTGATGAATGCTTTGATGATACTTTCAATGATTGTTCTCGAAGTGCTATTTGTTTGAATTTACCTGGATCATATACTTGCGAATGTAAACCAGGGTACCAAGATCTTGAACCCCTTTTGCCAGGAAGAATTTGCTCTGGTAATCATTTTTATATTTTTATTTAAAAAATAAATTATGGTATTTAAATATAACTTTTTGCGAAGTTTTATGAGGCATAAATTAAAAGAGCACATATTTCTTAGGAAGCTAATTCAATAAATATTGTGTAAAACCAAATGCGTTTGTTGTTATATCCAGATATACTTCGCAAAATTTACAATAAATATTTTTTAAATAAATTATACATTCATAAGTAAATAAAAGTAATTGCAAACGGCATTTATAGTTTTAACAATTAAATAACCTATATATACCATATCATTTATTTTTTTTTTTATTCAAATTGATACCGAATATTTGGATCCACATTTTTGGTATTCTATTGCTCTTTAATTCAGGAATTTGATAGTAAATTCGACTCCCTGTGAAGTCCTTACTTTTTTTAATACAAAAATATATGGAAAATATATGCTTAAAAATGTTTGAATCTTCTGTGGAGACGCGAATAAGAGAAGCAGTTTAATTTTTAATGTTCAATGAGTGATAGCTGATTATTTTTCAGATCATACATCAATTAAGTTTTTATATATCAATATTCTTATATACAGTAATTACTTTCAACCTATTTTCAGCTTATGAAAGATTTAGGAATCGAAAATTACTCTGCGAAAGGATCATAAATCCTGAAATTTTTCGCAAATCATTATATATTCAAAAATATTTCTTTAAGTTATCCTGAAATGCAGTAATTTCATCACAATTCAGTTCTAAATGCGAGTAATATAAATTTCTAGAGTTCTAAACATATTTTTTTTTCATTTTCTAGGAGAAATCAAAGATTGCGATTATTGTAATAATCGTGGTGTTTGTATCATGACGGAAGATGATAACAAATTCTGTAGGTAAGTACACGCTGATTTGTAAGTGTATACAGTTATTAATTGGCAATGTTACAGTGATTAAGATATTTATATAATTTTTAATATTTATACGAAATTATCTTTTTATAATAGGTGCTACAGAATGTATCTTGGAAAACAATGTGAAATAAACGGTTTGGGTAAGATATTCATCTTCATCCTTTGTTTAATATTTATGTATGTATGTACTATCTATTTAAATGCTGTGAAAAAATGGCTCTGATGTTCGCTTCGTCATTAAAAGTTTTTGGCACTATGGAGGGCCATTTTTCATAAAATTTGTGCAGAAATATACAGGAAGAGATATAATTCAAGAACAACTCTTTCCTAGACTGATAATAAATATCAATTATGATCAAACACTCATTTTAACTTAAAGACGTGTTTTTGTCTGATAGCTGATCATATTTGAAAGAATGATTTTTGTAGTTTGAAATTATTAAATCAAGTAATCCTAAATGCGAAGTGCTTAGACTTGAATATATATATGCGTAAAAGAAATATTAGTATTTTAACTCTTTCGAAAATGAAAATAAAATAAATTTATTTTAAGACATCCTTTTAAATTTACAATTTAGCTATACATTTCCAAAATTAGTTTGCTTAGATTTCCTTAAATATGTCTGTTTTTCATGGTACATTTGTTTTCATTTCTCTGTTACTTGTGAGTAATAGAGTTATATGTATATGTAGAGGAAAGGTTGGCTGGTCTTAAAACTGTATTTAAAGTTACAATCTTAATTCTTAGGTTAAGAGTAATTTTTAGTGTCTTCCTATTTCTATTTATTGCTTCGCTTTATTCAATTTATAGCAGTTTAGTATATGATTATTGATAATATTTTATATATTAATGGATTTTGTTTACCTTATTATTAATAATCAGTAATTTCCAATCATCGAAAGGTAAGAAGATCTTTATCTTGTGTTTAAAATGCGTGGATTGAGATTTACTATAAGACAGGGGTGGCCAACCCGCGGCACGTGTGCCACATTGTGGCACGCGGGAGTCGCAACTGTGGCACGCGAAGACGTATTGAAAAATTAGAAAAATGTTATGAAAATATTACTGAATTAATTTAATTACAATAGAAAATTATCATAAAGAGAATATGCAAAAAAAACTGAAATTTACAGCGTGAGATTTTAAAGGTGCTAAACAAGATTTTTTTTCAGTATAGTGCCAAAAATGAGATCATGCTCCAAAACTTACTATTCCACATCATTGTAACGTTACGAGAAAAATTTTGAGTAACGTGAGGCTAAAAACAAATAAATTCTCTGTCTCGTAGGGTCGAATCTGCCCCAAAAGTCACCCTCTATCAGGTGCGGTTAATTTTTAACATCTCGGATTTCCAATCGAATTTCAGCTTCCCCTTGCAGTGCTGAAGTTTAATGCTTATAGCTATTGGCTCTCAGTGTGATGTCAGATAAAAAGGTTTTTCCGAAGGTGTTGGCTATTTATGATTTCTGTAATGTAAAAAAAGAAACCATAATAGCCTTCCTCTCAATTTTGTTAGCATCTTCAATAACTAATCCAAATATAGATGATTTAGTAAAAAAAACTACAAATTCAAAAGCCACATTAGGAAGGAATGATTTCTTAATAATCATTCAAAATTAAATGTTTCAAGTTACTTATTTTTATTTTGTACCTAAGCTAACTGATTGATCCTATAAAAATGTACCAACAATAAAGCATAAGTTTCTACTTTTGTTTTATTTGTTATACCATTCTTTTTTTACATTTTCACTATATAGAACTTGCATTTAAATAAACAGTTTTCGGTGTAAATAACCCATAATAAGTCTATAAGTTACATTTTTTCCATTTTTGTATATTTTTTAGTTTGGTGGAAAAGTTGGAAGAGTGGCACGCGTAATTTTTTTAATCGGATTGTGGCACGCCTCCCAAAAAGGTTGGCCACAACTGCTATAAGAGAAAGAAATTTGTTTTCATAACTTATTTAAAATGCTTCTTTCAATGTACTATAATAAAAGTTTCTTTTTTTAGCTACAAAGAAGTTTCTGCTTTAGGCATTAATATATTGCACCGGGGCATTTTTTCAAGTACTTGTTTTTACCAATAATGAAATCCTTTTTCAAAAACATGTTTAGCAGTGGTAAATTTTTCTAATAATTGGATAAAAGTAAAACTCATACAAAAATTAAGCAATACTTTATCAATCGATCAATGTATTATAGTAATTACCATAAAATCCGGCGTATAACGCGGATCTACACTTTCAAGCTGTAGTTTTTAATTTTAAGATATATTCACCGTATAACGAGCACCCCCCCTTTTTTTACAAAGAATCCTGAAACGTACGTGTGCAATGCTCTTGTGTTTTGAAGTCATTTATCCAAGGTATTATTCCAAAAACTTCAGGAAAAAATAGTATACTTCTAGAACTACAATCCTTTAAGTTGATGAGGAATATATTTTCTTTTTAATAAACATATTTCGATATTTATGGAAGTGTAATTTTTCTAAATACTTATCTCTTTATTTTAAAAGCTCCCATTTTCATTCCCGGCGTATAATACGCACCCCTACATTTCGATCTGTTCAAAGTGCTCGTTATATGCTGGAATTTACGGTAATACATAATCAGAAATTCAAGAAAGAACTTAAATATCAAAGCAAAAATGCTACGATTTTTGAGTGTCAGCTATGTTTGAAACATTTTGAACAGAACCTTTTTTGTTTCTCATAGAATTTTACGATAAAAATAGAAACAGTATATCTATTTATAAACCTTTTTCTCGGACTTTAATGGAGAATTTCAATATTTTTTCCCTTTATTTTCTAGTGCTGGCAATTGCCCTTCCCATAGCGCTGGCATTATTAATCTTGACCATGTTTTGCCTGCTATGTGGTTGCCGCAAATTAAGACAGAAGCGGGCCCAGAAACCAAAACCCAACAACGTTTTTAAGGGCATGGTACCTCCCATGGCTGGAACACTAGATAGAAAAGCCATGATAATGGACTCAAGCAGCGAAAGCAGCGGGGAACACCGACCTCCTATGCACGCATACGACGGCTTTGGCGTAAGTGTACAATTACAATTACTTTTCTTTTTGTGAGATTCGCGGAAAACAAGTATGTAGATTTGGAATTTTTAGTTTTACTTATTTCGGCGGGTGTGTTTGTAGAAAGCAAAAAGGTTTTCATGGAATATCTGTTGCAAAAATGATTATTATTATTTTTAATATATTATATTTACTTGACATTTTTTTATTCGATAATTTCGTGTTTATAGGCATCAAGCGTTCACTAACAACTCCTTTTTATTTTTGTGATATTTAAAAGAAAGAAAAATATATAATTGTTATTATTTTAATTTCGTTAGATGATAAATAAAAACTATGCATTTCAGCGTTCATTATATAAGCTAAAAACTAGTCTTGTTATAAATTGTATTTATTCTATGTCATTTAGAAATGGTTTCATTTATTAATGTGCAATAAATATTCCGATTTCATTTGCGAATAGTTTGTTTTTTAGCATTCTCTTTCGAGGGGTGAATTTTTAAATTTTTATTCACAATAGTACTCAAATTTTTATTTAATATAATATCGTTTTTTTTTGTGTTGTAAATTAAATTTTATTTTCAACTGATTCATTTTATATCGTAACAAAGATGTGTACGTATCTAAAGGCTTATTACGTTCAGTATGATCTATACGATATAATTTGTAGTCTTCTGAAATTATTTTAAACACCTATTAAATAATTTATCTCTAAAATTGTAAAGCATATGAATTTGGAAAAGGACATCTTGAAATACAATGCCTTAAATTCTTCCAAAATATACAAACAATTGTTCTTTTAATTTAAGATTTTTTATATGTCTTATAATTTATATATATGTCTTATATTTTGGATGACAAAGACTTCAAAGCAATTATTATATAAAAGAAATAAAGGCAATGTTAAGTAAGGAGTTTTTGCTTGCTCATTAAATTTAACATTTTTTTCTTTTAAAACTGAAAGAAATTCCTTCAATGGAAAACTTAATACTGAATAATCATTTGCAATGTTTTATATAATTTAAACAACATTTTTAATGGATTTTCTTTGTCATATATAAAGAAAGCTTCCGATCAAATCAGATTCAAAAATATGCATGGTTAAATTAATTTTCTTCAAGAACTAAAAGTTATACATCACAACGTCCATCAAATTTTTTAAAAGAAGCTTAGTAGAAATAAAATAAACGCTTTGGTTTCGAAATAATAATGAAGTGTTATTTGTCCTGCCTAAACTAATGAGTATAATGTATTATAATTGTTATTACAGCTATTAGAAATTTTAAAAAAATTCCATTTATAGCTATGAAAGATAAAGAAATCATTGTATTTGGTTGCAAGTAATAGTTAATCTATTATTAGAAATGCATTTTGTACCACCTAAGGCAAAAATATAATGTAATTATCAGGCAAGTTAACATATAGATTGTATGTCAAAACAAAAACAAGATTTCACAATATCAAAAAAAAAACACTAAATAATCTTTATAAGAAAATCTAAATATTTATTTGAATTTGTTTAAGAATAAACGAGATGGTTTCATGCAATTGCATATCAGAATAAAATCACTCTAATATAATAATGTATTTTTTATTTTTTGAGTTACTTAATTAGGTTTTAATTTACAAAAAAAGTTAGTTGATGTGTAGCATTAACTGCATAGCAACGGTTCTCCATTTGTGCTATATGAAACTTTGCGTCTGTGTGAGAAACTATTAAGAGTATACTTGAAGATATATTGGAAAATATATAAAAGGGGCAAAATATATTTTACTACGTAAATATTTGCTCACTAAATTTTTGCAACAATTACAGAAAAAATCTTACATTTTAAGGTATAAGTATGTGGCTTTTTGAAACTATCAAACGGTACATTACATTTGAAAGAACAGATTATGAGGTACATGGGGAAAAGCTTAAGGTATCCGACTACCCTAAAATTGTGAATTTTGCCTAAAATCGACAATTTTTTATGATATTATTTTTAGGCCATCTTATTAGCTTTGTAAGACTACCAAGTTTATTATTTTCCGTTCATTAGAACAAAAACAACAAGTGTTTTAGTAAAAGCAGATGCCCCTACTTTAATCAAGATGTCATACTTCAAAATGCGTTTTACTCGAAACGTTTTTTTGAAAATCCTCAAACGGAAGCAGAGATTGCTAAAAAGAATTTTCAAAATAATTAACTGAATTTTTTTTGTGTATGTTCTATATAACAAAGGGTGTTTTAATTTTTAGATTAATCAATCTCTGATTTATTACAAAATTTACAGTCCCGTATGATAATATAATTAAATGTTTTTTTAAGCAATTTCATGTAATAACTAAAATAAGTTGCTCTAGTTTTGGTAAAAATTAAAATATCTCTTATTCTGAAGGTCTTTTAAAAATAAATAACACAGCAACACGTCAGAAAGAAAAAATTGAAAATTTATTCATTAACTTTTGGCACAAAATGGACCACTTTTATGTTATTCTTTGTAAAGTTTTGCCCATTTTTTCTCATTTTAGTAATAATAATTTCTTTTTCTCTTCTTAATTTTAGCATATTTTTCTTAAAATGTACTAAACAAATCTAAAAACCACAAAAAAATTTCCATATCTCCATTTTTTTTCCAAAAAAAAGTTGTCACAAGTGGTCAGATACCTTAAAAAATACTGCTGTACCCTATTACTTTCATAACAGATAGATTTTCATGAGTTGCCACTAAACTCAGTTGACGATGGATTATGCCTCTAAGTTAACAACATATCACTAAATATTTTTACAGGACGATCTTGCCAACTCAACAATGAAGCGAAGCCGTCGTAACGATAACATGGACGACCACATCTCGGCCGATTTTCAAGTACCAACAGTGCTTATACCAAGAGCCAAGCACAGCCATCCCAATAAGGTAAATGCACCATATCCTAACTATAGGATGCCTCCAGATGTGGATAGATGGTGAACATTAGGACATTTTTAATCATCAATCATTACACCAAACGCCAAGCGTTGAAATGGGACTATTTTCATGCGCTGTACCATTGAGAGTTTCATTGTGTGACTAGTTACTGAGTTGCAAATAGGCTCTCTGAGTGTGTGCGAAAGTTTCATTGCAGTAAAAAACGCGCCAAAGAAATTCCATCTTTTGTAAAAAAAAAACGGTTTTTAAAATGCGATTTATATTAATATCCGAACTGTAAATATATTTGTTAGGTTTATTGATTAAGAAAAATCGTTTTTTTCTTCTATTCTATCGAATAGTTTTGATTGTATTGTTTGTTAAGTTTTCTTCTAGGAATTTTATTACAAAAAAGATAATAAGCGGTATTCTATTGTTTGTTTTTATTATGTAATGTAAGTATTACTTGTGAGATGTAAGATATTTTTTTCAAACTATTGAAATTTAGAAAAGAACGCACATAATTGTTTTAGATTAGGTTTTGCGCGTACAATCAGGTATGTCTAAACATGCTTGGAAAGAAGTATACTAGCTGCTCAATTAAAACATCTTATGATTATTAATTTATATATTTTTTGCATTTAACATTTTTGATACTTTTTTTTAAAGTTTTGTTGTAACATCTTGTATGTTTAGACAGAAATAAGTGCCCTTACAATATAGTCTCAAATCGTTATAGTGTAAATAAATTACGGATTTGAATGCTGTTAAAGTTTAAAATATATATGTAACACATAAGTGATCGGTAAAAAAACATAAGAAAATTTACAAAATTTCTATATTGTATATTTTTTATAACAACGATTTAAAGATGTACTTTTTATGCACTCAATTACTTGACGAACGTAGACTTATTTTTTTTAAATTTTGAGGCAATATTCAATGAAATCTCTGAAGTCAGCGAATGATATAGTCGTAATCTTATTATAGAACTGAAACAAAAGTAAAAGTCTGTTTATCACAGTATTTACCTGTTTTCTACTTTTACTTGATTCTCAGGTTTACACAAACTAATCTACATGTATTAATACATACTTTAAAGTACTTAAACTATTGAAGTACTTAAGTCAGATGAATTAATGTGAAGTGTTGTGTACAGGTGTTACATATGCAACGACATAAGTAACAGTTACAGTTTTCAAAACTGCTATGGGACATTTTACAATGAAAATGATGTATTTTGTATATTGAGTTTATTTTGAAACTCGGAAAGATCACGATGATAATGTAACAAACCATTGTTTTAGATTTAATAAATTCTGTTATTATTGGTACAAAATTTCTCTTTCTTCCTTTCTTGGTTCATGGTGTTTGTTCACTTCATTAAAATGCATGGATGACTTTTTATTTGATTTTCATAGATTTATAACGTTCAGTTTTTATATTGACATTATTTTTAAAGTTGTTTAAATAGACCAATAATTAATATGTATTAAATATAAATAAAAAATCAACAAAGAATAAATTTTTAAAATGTCGAGTACGAATTCAAATGAAAAAAATATACCTTATGATCCGTAATTATAAGTTAATGTAACTTTTCTGTTTATTACTAAGTTCTTACAAAATTAACGAAACTAGTAACTTAACTTAGTCACAATTTACTTTTTATAAATTGCACTTTATTAACTATTTAAGGTTATGGTATATTCTGGTTAAAATAATTGAGGGATGTGGCTCAGAAATATAAACATTTCTTTTTAAGATTGATGCACAAGTTGTTTTAATTTATTTAAAATTTACAAGGAATTAGTTTAAACGCAAATGGATAACTTTCATATAATTTAGAAAAAATATCTGAAATATTTCACAAAATTAAACTTAATGACCTCAAATTTATATAAAATAATGAATCATTTCAGGTTAAAGTAACTGAAAAGTACACATTTAAAAACTGTACTTATTAAATATGTAAGTTTATTACAATAAATGTTTCAATGGGAAACAAGCAGGAAGAACATTTTAAAATAAACAAATCTTGGCACACGAATTGTAAATTAAAACCTTTTTTTAATAAAATTGTGCATCATTCTAAAACTTGTGGTTTCGGTTTTCTTGGAGAACATATTTTAACTTCACAAAAAAAAATATTTAGTTTGCAGACTAACAATAAGATTTTGATTTCTAAACAAAGCAAAATTTATTTCAATGCAATAATAAGTCTGACTGTATAAATTTTTAGCATAAATTATGTTATGTTTTAATTACATTAATTCTGAATGTGTAAAAATTATTCATTATAGTGCTCAATTTAAATGGAGTTTTAGTTACTTCTCTATTAAATTTAAAAGTCTAATAAAAAAGTTATATTTGCCTCCGCAACACAAATAGTCTGCAAACTAAGTATCGCGTTAATATGACACTTTACCGATGCATGTTGGATATCGCGTATCGTGGTGGAAGCGGTGGTGATGGCAGTGGATAAGATGGTGAAGGACTGACTCCAGCACAACCATCGGGTGATGGTACTTCTTTCGCACTCGACTCTACAGAAGGACTATAGTGTGGACTAGTACCTTGGTGGAGGATGTACATCCTTTTTAATCAACTGGTTGGAGGTAAATATTGTTAAGTTATTCCCTAATCAATTAAAATCCTAGCACGAATGTAAGTCTTAAGGCTATTTTTGCTTGATGTCCGAGAACAAGAACCAAATTTGGCTACACATTTTTATACAGCATATCAGGGCTTCAAACCATAATTTTTTTGTTCCAGTTTTTGTTCCACCAAAAATAACGGTTAGTTTTGGTTCAGTTCCGAATAAATAATTTTATTTTATGTATATTCTTATTTAAACTAAAAATGTATTAAAAGCAAAACATGTAAGTATATCAAAATTTAGAAGATTTTATACTTTTTTCAATTGGTACTCTATGTGAATTGATACAATTAACCATCATGTACGATACGAGCGGTGAGCAAAGAACGGCAAGCTTTGGCATTGTTATCCATTATCAAAATCGCATTTCACAACTAGGCTCATGATTCTGGTTTGTTGATCTGTATATTGACAAGTTGGTTAAATTAACAAAATGACTGTATTCGTTACAACAATAATAACGGTTTTTTCCGGTATTCGGTTCAGTTTCGGTTCGAAGCCCTGCGGTATATTGACCCTATGTTCATATAACTTGGGGACGTTGTGACATATGTAGCATGAAACTTGCATTTTTTTTGTTCTGTTGAATGCATATTATTCCATTCAAATCGATATCCTAGTCCAGATTTGCAAAAGAAAGCTAAATTTCATAAGATAACATTACGTATCTTTAATTCAAAATGACCGGCAGACGGAAGAAGTATTGAGGCAGCATTATAAAAAGTATTCTAACATTAACACACGTGAATATATATTTTTGACATGTTATTTTTTCACCTGAAAATGTGTTTTGAGTTTGAATCTTGTTCCGTGACATAAGACAAAAATACCCTTATATATTAAAAATAACATTAGAAGTACAAAACTGTTTTAGAACTGTTGAATTTAATACTGATGTAAAGTAATTAAACTTATCAAAATTAATTCCTTCAAAATTTATCTTTTCAAAATTGGAACAATATAATTGTATTAAATTATGCAAAGAGAAGAAAATATTAATGTGTATTACTCACTATATGTATTTTTGGATTATTTTCAAAGACAGTCAAGCACTTTTAAAGTGAAGTATAAGTATCAATAAATGAAGTATGTTATCTGGAAAAAATCCAGTACCCCATAATGCCTTTGAGTTCTAACGAATATATGAGATAGGCAGTAATAAAGCTTAAGTATCAATTGGAAAATGGAAGTTTTAAAAAAATCTTGAAACAAATTTAAAAAACTCACAATAAGGAACAGCAGTAAATTTAGACTAACATTGCTTCGTAAATTATTAAAATTGTATACCTAATCTGTAACACTCTTTTTTTGTTTTGTTTAGTACTAAACAAAATTATAATGAGAATAAAATTAAATAATATATTAGAATAATCTTAATCTTAATAACCTTAAATATAATCTTCTATCTTTTACTTTAATTCTATTTCAACTAATTTACATATTTAGATTCTATAGATTTTGCTATTAACAAAATGGAAATGTAATATTTAATAATGTATTGTACTTTATAATTTTCTAATCTAAATTTTAAATTTGCAGATAATATTCGACAGAAGTAGAGACAACATCTCAAGCAGAGACATATGCTCTACTTTCTCTACCTTACCTGGAAGAAGAATGAGCACTCAGTCTCTGATTTGTGAAGCCTCATCCCTATATCCGAGTGTGCCAAGGCGCCAAGGAAGCCTCTGTCCCTTAGACAAGACACCCTATGACACTTGTGTAACACAGGTGAAAATGAAAATTTCATTAAATATCCCTTATTTTGATTATTGAATCAATTTAATATGAGTATAAAAAGGTGAACCAAATATTTAACACATCACTCAATAAGTCCCGAGCCTAACTGATAAAACAACAGTTTTTAGGCAAAATTGAACTTTATTTATCATTTTAATTGATACTCCCCTTCAATAATAATGCATTTACCCCAGCGCTCTTTCTTTAATACCTTTTTTGTAGAACGATTTGTCTTTGCTCTCAAAAAAGTCTTCAACTTCCTTTCTTCATTTGACTAAACCTCTTTCCCTGCAGCATTATTTTAAAGTCTGCAAAAAGCCAGTAGTTCCTGGGGGCAAGATCTGGACTATACGGTGGGTGGGAAAGTAATTCGAAGCGCATTGTTTTGCTTGAGCAGCATTTTTCTCCATCACAATGCAATGTTTACACACGAAATTCTATTTCTTCCATAGTTTCTAAGCAAACAAAAGTTGCTTCACTAAAATCTCTGTAATTTTTCAACTAAACAAGATATTATCACGAAATTTTGACACATGCCGTTAGAAAGTTAGTACTACTAGGTTATTCTAAAGAAATTTAGAAGGTAGCTCCATCTATATGCTAGGCCCAGGACTTATTGAGTATTATAATTGGACATGTTTGCTTGGATATATTGTTAGTATTGTTATGAATTTTTTATAAGACCATTTACTTCTGTAAACTACAACGTGTACCCATTTGATAGCTTGAAGAATGTCTAAGCGGTATTCCAGTTCCTATCAATGGTTCTTTAACTTGACTTGCACTTTATAAGCATGCAATCTTAGCATTTTTATGAAGAATTCTTACCAAACTTTTTGCGATATCTGAAGTTCACGTGAAGCTTCACAAGTTTGTTTAGTAGAACTCCGTTGAAACGATTGTCGAACGTGTTCATCTGCTGCTTCACGCACGATAGACCCGCCACTTTTAGGCAGGTCCTTTAATAACATGACTATTCCTGTGTAACATGACATGCTGTTTCCTTAAGCTTTTCATATAATCGCTTTATTGATTTTACTTCAGGAAGTTTGCTTTAATATCAGTTGTAATGTTTTCACCGTACACCTACAATATCGGCTTCTTTATGTGGATAGCATAACGCCGTTAACATGCACACGTGCACCCTAAAAATATTGCGGGGTCCTTTCATCTGACATTGCCGCACATCAGGCTTTCACTTAAATCGACTAATTTTTGGCAAAAAATTATGACTTCCTTACAAATGGCCTCCTGAGTCATTCTTGAAAAAGCATTCATGCCACTTACTGAACAAAAAAAAAAAAAAACTACTAAAACTGACCTATTCAATGATACAGAAGTTACGTAAAGATCAAACAGTCATTTTGTAATACATTTTTAAAATAAGGGCAAGAATTCTGGTTCACCCTATATGTTACGGCCAAGGTGATTTATTGATTATTATTAATAATAATCAACGCAGCCTGTTAAAATGAACAATTTATCAGAATTTATTAAATGTACTTTTTAATATTAATAATTATCAATGAAGTTCGGTCAGTGTAATTATTTTTAATAAACTTTCGTTTTTTCTTCGTCCTTATCTTATTGCAGAAATATAAATAATACTAAAAAAAGATTTCGCGAACAAGAAAACCAAAATGAACCGTTTTCAGTAAAAAGCACAATGAAAAGTAACAAATTCGAACGATGATGCGAAGTAAATAAACAGATATCCTGTAATTGCCAGATTTGTAAACTTATTTTAAAAAGAATAATAAGTGGGGTTTCCTTTTGTAGCGGTTAAATAAAACGTTAAAAGATGCTTTACCACAATAAATGTTTAAAATAAGTGGAGGGAAACTGAAAAAAACTTTTGAGTTTATTTTCATAATGCACTTCCGGTCAGTATTTACAAATCAGAAGTGGAATCTCTTTAAATATATATATATATATATATAAATTATACCTAATTAATCAGGCTTACCGAACTTCCTTGGCAATTATTTATATTAACCTGTTAATGGGATTAATGTGCGTTATTTATCACATTTTCCAAAAAAACGTAGTTATTATTAATACAAACCGGCGATTATTAAAAATAGCCAGATATATTAATTTAACTACAACACATAAAAATTGAGTTTCTAAGAGAATTTATTTAAGGAAAACCAGGACATCACTTCAATCTATTTTTCAATTTTAGTTCTAAAAAATAGTGCATATTTTTCTGAACCTAAAAATGTATACTACTTATATGTTTGTTGATAAAATAGCCCTAAAATATGAAAAATAAAAATGTAAACAAATGACCACGCCCCTTAGTTTTTTTTCACTTTTTCTCAAAAGCATATTTTTTTGCATTTAGGTACATTTTTTAACAAAAACTATTGCACTATAAGATTCCAGATTTTTTATACTTCTGTACAAGATGTCTATGCATATAGTGAACCTAATTTTTTTCTATTAAAATAGTGCCTACATTTTTAAAAATGGTTTTATGCATAAAAAAAAAGCAGAAAAATAGAAATTTTCCAAATTTCAAAGTTTCATAATTTCTTTAAAGAAACTATACTAAATTTTCTCTAAAAAAATAGGTTCACTGTCTTTTGTGTGTATTGTTTTATATATGTGTAAAAAATATTTTGCATAAAAAAAAGATACTTTTTTAAAAAATGGTACCTAAACATAAGTATGTATTATGAGTTCTCAAAAATTATGTATTACTTAAATTAAGTAGAAAAAAAAACTTTTGAACTAAAAAGTTATTTTTTTGCAGTTCTACAGAATAATTAAATTATCTTTATTAAGAACGTAAAATATCTCTAAGCTCTATTGAAAATTTTAAAATATATATATCTCATAAACAAAGGGTCTTAATTTTGGCATTTTACACTTCCGAGCATGTCCTGGTTCCCTTAATCAGGGTTTCAGTAACACTTAAATTTTTTTAAACATGAAACGTTAAAAATCAACAAGAATATAAGTTGATTCAAAATCAATTAAGTGTTCATGTATTGAATTTGACAAATGTAATGCTGCTACTCATTGGAGTAATTTCATTATATATAACTATATGCCAATTACCTGTAAAAGCTTCGCCATTTATGCTTGGAACTGTGCACATTCATGCTAAATGATTAATTAAATGATTATATTGCTTTGAAAATAATCCGAACAGGGAAAAAGAGGCATTTGGTGTTGAAAGGCTCGAAATAATTTAATAATTGTTCGAATGGAAATGCATCCTACTAATTCCTTTTACAGTAATGAACACCTGACCTGCACGGTGTTTTCCCTATTAAATGATTTCCTTTCAACCTGATTACTCCGGCTTTTGCCTGTCATGAAACATCGAACTTTATCATTAATTGTTTTTAAGAAATGTTTTATTTTATTGAATGTAAATGGTGCTGTTGAGTAGATCGGGTTATCATATTGGCTGAGTTGGTTTCTACTATTTGTATACATGACATTATTGCAATTAAGAATATATATTTAAAATAATTTAATGGGGCTTTTTTTATTCATTGATGGAACTTATCCTATAAATAAAATATTCGTGTTCAAAGACTGCACTACTTTAAATATAATTCTTAAGGTCACAAAATGTAGCCGCGGTAACCGAGTCATGATTCGCAGCAGGCATGTCATGAGTTGAAGTCCTGGTGCCACTGAAGACCCACCCTGCACGTTAAACCCCGATGCACGTTAAATTTGTCCAGGTTCAAAGTCCTTCCATTGGCGTGGTTTGGAAGGTACCAGTACAGATATCTCCTCAACATTTGACCATGGTTCGAATTTATGAGGTCCGTTGCCAATATCCCAAGCGTTGTCTTATAGTGTGACATTAACAAGACATTTATTAATTCATTCAAAGTCACATAATTGCATTAATAAACCTAAATGCACACATTCTCTTCGACGTATGACCATTTAAGATGTCTTATCGAGACATGGGTTCCAGGGTTTGTGACACCGAACACTCGATGTTAGAGGGGCTAATGCACGTTTAATATGTCGAGATTTTAAGTCTACACTTTAGTGTTGAAGTTTAGTGAGTGGTATATCAGCTGAGGCGTTGTCTGTGTGCATTATTTTACCAAGTTTCAAAATTGAGAGGTCCGCTGCCAATAGCCTTCATGTCGTTTTAGAATGTGACATTAATAGCAATTAAAAATAAAATTCCACTTACGGTCATAAACATAAATAAAAATTGTAAAAAGGAAACAAAATAATATTAATAGCATTTGGAAGTTCCCGGAACTGATGCAATATGTGCAATACAGTGCACGTATTTTTTTAGTTTATTCACAATAATTAACATAAAAATAGTATTATTTTATTTTTCGTATTGTACATTACACACTTGCTTTTACATTCATAGGAATCCTTTGCTTTATTCTGTACTTCCCATGCACTAAATATACTATTATTTTATTATGAATTATGTGTTATATATATATATATATATATATATATATATATATATATATATATATATATATTACTAAATTAAAAAAATCCTCACTAAATTACAAAAAATTAAATCAGCTATTTTAGCTTGCATGTATTTTAAAAATTTCAAAAACATATCAGATGTGAAGCAAAATAATTATTTATGATTCATTTCATTCTAATTAACTTTTGCACGTTTTATTTTAATTTCTTTCTCACTTAAAATTGGATACAATAACAAAATAGTTTTCTGTTCTATTGTTGAATAGCAATATTAGAATATTGAACAGTTTTATGTGCAATAAATATATATGTGCAGTGTATGTTTCATAAGCAAAGTTATTTTCACTCTAACAACAGTTGGCCGAGCTAAGAGAAAGCAGATTACCCCCTCCTGCCAGAAGTGCAGGTCAAGGCAGAAGACGCCGTATGTCCGTGGCCAGCAGTCAAGGGTCAAGAGCCGTTCACGCAGGAAGTGGACATGATTATTTGAGTGAAAGAGCCAGTCGGTGTCATAGCGCATTGGATCATTTTAGTTTAGAACCGGAACTGTGGGTATCCACCAACAGGAGCAGTATTACGCACAGTGAACTGCTCAATGATGTAAATATGGCACCGTCCACCCTCAATACTAGGCAAAGGTCAGTTTTCGGTTTCTTAATTTTTTTTTATTCAAATGATTTTATTAAAATTGATTTTGCTATAGATATATTATTGTAAACTTTATTAAAGGTTTGAAGAATTAAGGGGAATAACTAAAGGTATAAAAATATATTATCTATTCTAAAACTGAAATCTATTTTCATCTAATATTTATTCGTGTAATAGATTTATAATCCCTTGTTGTAAATTATAACGTAGTTCTCGTACGTGTAGACGAAAAAAAAAATTGAAAAGATAGCGTACATTGGTGTCGAGAGGAGCTTCTGTAATTGGCTGATCAGAACGGTCAGCTATTTTGCTTTTAAGTTTGGCGGAGAAGTTTTACCTATAATTGAGTGGATAGCAGTTCAAGCAAGTCGAAATGTATATAAAAATTTAACGTTATAACTAAGAAAAATAATTTAAATAAGAATTAAATAAAAGCAGAATTAATGAATATTCAATTAGATCTAGAAAATTAGATCAAGAGAAAAATTTTCGATACTCATGGTTGATCTATTGATCGAATGACCGAATTTATTGCAGAATTTAACAGGATTTCTCCTAATTGTTTGCCTAATTGTAAGTATTTTACTTGATGTTATGAGATCAAATGTTAAATAATTGGGTAACATTCCCTGGATTTACTCTATTTCTTATTGCGGATAAAATATAAAAACCTTCATCTCCTAGTAAACAACATTTGATAAACACCTGCTGATTCATGATAATTTTTTTTTTGTATTTGTCATTAAGAACTCATGGTATAATTTGTCCATTACCGTTTGTGATCGCGGTAAGAAAACAAGTAATTGAATTTGTGTTTCTTGTTCACAGAGTCTGGTCCGAAGCCGGTCGATCGTGCGATGAAACAACTATTCGTGCATCTTTGCGTAAGTATCCGGCTTCATCCGATTACCTGATTCCGGGGTCAAGACAAGCCTCAACTCGAAGGCTAACTAGTGACGTAAGAATTGTTTGTTTTCCTCACATTAAGAACTTTAATTTGCATTAATCGAAATGCCCTTTAAAATAATTTTATTAAATATGGATTCGTCAGGGCTATTCATCACGTTTGTAAGAAAATTTAATCTACAATGAAGAAGATTCTAATAAAACTGTTTGTGTTTTTTATTAATTATGTGTTTTTATTAATAATTCATTTATTTTAAATGAGTCAAAAATATTTATTTAATGTAACTGAGAATTCTATGATGCATCATAGAGATAATAGTTTCTAAATATCCTAGTCAGGAAGTCTCGAGTATTTAGATGTATTTTTTTTTCTGAACGAAATGATTCTAACAAATTATTGTACCTATCCAACCAAAGTGTACAAAATTGCATGAAACAATGCGCCGCATTCGACTGAAAATTGGAAATAAAATGCAAAATCTTCATCCTTTACTTTTCAAACCACTTGATGCCGTTGCTTGAGTTCGATCAAAAGCCAGAGATGAAGAAAATACCAATGTTAAAATGACAGAAAATATTTACAGTTAAAATTTACAACTTTAATTAAAGTAGTAATGCGGTAAATGAAAATTACACCTTTGAAGGTGCTGAGGGTAGGTGCGACCTTGCGTTTGTCCGTTGCGCTTCCTGTTTTCAGAATGTTCTGGTGCTGGGGTCTCAAGTTTCTGTTGGGGTAGGAAGGCGGGAAAGCATGGCGCACTCAGTCACAGTTAAGTGAGGGGTGTAGAAAACACCATTTATTAATCAGTTGGCGAGCTGCTTTGATAATGATCTGTGATATGGTGAATTCTGTTTTAATTTTTAAATGTATAACTAAATAAATTATTAGTAAATTTTCAGAAGTGTTTTACTTTTAGTTTTTAATAAGATTGAAATTTGGATTCGACCCACAACTTTCACTTTGGTGTGCGGGACGTGATTTGAACATGCAACCTCCTGATCTGGAATCAGAATATTCTTTTCGTAATTTGCATAATTTGGTTGGTTCACTACATTATTAACAGTATGTTTGTTGAAAAATTAAAGTGGAATATATCGGAAGCTAATTTTTATAAATGTTAGATGTGAAAAAAATGTTAACACGCATAATATTTTTTTTCAGTATATAATTTTTATATTCTAAAATTGATGAATATTTTGCTTAAAACATTAGACAATTCTCAGGCATCTTACTTCTTTCAGGAACAATCAGAAGTAGAGGATTTGATGAATATGAGCTTCAATGATACCTTGCTGCACAATAGCTCATTTATGAGTTATGAAGTAAGTCAACAAATTGTTTGTTGAAATATCTTAGAATTCTGATTGAAATAATTTTTTATTTTCAATTTCAGTAAGTATTTAATAAAATAAAGTGGATATTTTCAGTTCTTTTTTTCAAATGAACAATTTGTAAATCAAGCCTTTTTCTTGTTCTATATGTATGCATGGAATTTTAGTTAATATGCAATATTTCTATGAGCTAGAGAAATAAATGCATCGCAAATCGTAAAACTTTCTATTAGACGTAATATTTTTGGATTCCCAACATAAAAAAATGTATGTGTATGTAAAAAGTATAGCTTGTTTTTTAAAACTTTCAATGCTGCTATATAACACAATTGAAAGTATACGTATTTCTTAAGTATACTTTCTTGAAGTATGCGTAACGTTCTTGAACATTTAGAGCAATTTTGTGACATTAAATTTGAAGTTAGAGAGAATCCCCCTCCCCTTAATACAGGATCATTGATTATTCTATTAACTTTGGAGATTATTTTTTCATGTAATGAAATAATCGTCCATAAATATTTCTTAGATCATCTAAGGTATTTTTTTGAATTTTAATAATTTGAAACAACGAAACCATTTTCACTTAACACACAAAAATGTCCATTTTCATTTCTTTTTATTAATTGGTATTGTAGTATCGTGGGTTTCTCAGTGTTGAGTCTCCAATGATGCTTTAGCGGTTTATTGAATCACTCACACACAACATAAAGTTAATTTACACTTTGTACAATTTTAAAATTTTTAGGGTCAAATAATAAACCTTCCGAGCTTTTTTTTAGAGAAAGCAAACATGGGCCAGGATGGCATCCATCACATCTACCTTTGGCAGATACAAAATCTCCACATTTAGCTCGCTGGAGGAGCTTACCAAGCTCTCTCGTTGAGGTACAAACACAGAATCCACAAATCTTCTTACTTAGCTCACTGGCGGAGCTTACCAACCTCTCTCATTGAGGTACAATCACAGAATCCCCAAATCTTCTCACTTAGCACGCTGGCGGAGCTCACTAACCTCTCTTGAGGTACAAACATAGAATCCACAAATCTTCTTACTTAGCTCACTGGCGGAGCTGACCAACCTCTCTCATCGAGGTACAGTTACTGAATCCTCTCCAGTGAGGCACTCCTGCAGGCGCAGTACCTCGGATCAGTCTCGTTGCCACCTAGTGTTCTAGAATGGTATCTAGAATTCATTACAGTATCATATAACCATTTGTATCATAAGATCGTGGTATACAACTTCGCAGAATAAATTAAACAAAAGAAAAACAAGCATATTTACATTGGGTCTTACAAGCAAACTTGAATAATTTCAGAATCATTGAGATTAACTGAATGTGTTTGGAAAGTGCTAAATAATCTTCTAACTATTTGGATTTTACAGCGAATTTTGTATTGTACATATATTTGCTTTCAATCTATCATTTTAAACGTGATAGGATACCACTATTTTATACATAAATTTTCAATATGCTCGCATAAAGACTGTATTTAAATATTTTGATCACTAGTTTTAGTACATGCTTTCCTACTGATGAAATTAGCAGTATGTTTCTTCCTAAACGTTATAGCTGAGTTGGAGATTATACAGTACTAATATACAAAGTCTATTTCAAAATATTCAACCATTAATGTTTTATATCTTTAAAAACATAATGCTGTATTGATATTCATGCCGAATATTATTTTTCCACAACATCTTTAGTGAAAATGCTCGTTATTCTTAATAATTTTCACTTTTGGATTCTCAGATTTATTTACTAACTTCACTTTTTAATGACAAAGTAGTACATAGAAAGATTTTCATTATCACTAGAAACTATTTTCTCCAGAATTTTCCATTTTCTATTAAAATTTTTGAAAAGAATTTCGGGTGTGACACGGTAAGTACAACACATTAAGCCATGTTGATCAACGAAACTATTCAAAGAAAAATTTTACAGCGATTGGCAAATCAAAGCAAAGCACAAAAACAATTTTTAACATTTCATAGCATAATTCCCCGAAGGTGTTTCATAAATCAATGGCATTCCAGCTTTTCGTAATTTTTGTATGTTTGTAAAATTCTTGCATTTTTTTTATGATTTCGGAGAACTAGCATTTTAAATTACTCGCATCTATATTATTGCTATAAATCTATTGCTTCTGAATATTTTTATTTTCTTAAATGATATTTGCAACTGTTTTGAAGCAACATTCTTATGAATATGGATGATTGTTTCTGAAAATTGAAATGTACGAATATTTTCCCCAAGACAAACATAAAACTTCAATGCTTATATTTAACAAAACCGTTAAACATAGTTCTTACATAAGCTAGCTAAAGAGGTCTTATTTATATACTTTGAAAGTAAAATAATTTTGTTTTAAAGCATTGTATGAATAAAATACATACAAAGTATGTTTTACTTCTTAGAAACAAGTCTCAATTTGCTTAATATTAATAGAAGGACTACATTGTGCTAGCTTTATAAACCATTAAATCTTAAAATATACTCGTAATACGACAATAATTAAATATAAGAATTAGATTAACACACACACATTTTAAAAATTTTGTAAGAGGACACATTTTACTTAATAAAAAATGTAGAATCATTGAACAAGGACTATGTGACCATGGTAACCGAGTGGTCATGGACACGAACTCGTGGATGGCGTTGACGAGTCACAGGTTCCATACTTAGTGCTACGGAAGACCCGTTGCACATTAAATCTGTGGAGATCGATGCACGTTAAATCTGTGGAGGCTCTAGTTAAAATGATGGAGAAGCTAGGAGAGGGGGTAGGTAATTCCCAATGGCGTACACCCCTTCATTGCGGGGAGGGGGGATCAGAAATTTAAGGGGTCCAATGCCTGCCTGATGCCAAGTACGTATGATTTCGCAATCCTTTGTGAGATCTGGTTTGGGGTCCAAACTCTAACTTTACAGGCCCCCTAAAATCTCCGTTACGCCACTGGTAATTCCAGTTCCGGTTTCGTCCTTGTCACTTGATCTCTGTTCAAAATTAAGAGGTCCGTTGCCAATACCTCTCATGTTGCTACAGAGGGCGATGTAAATTGAAAACAAATCGGCAAGGGCTACATTTGCCACTTTGGAACAGTCTTTCTTAAAATTGTTTCTTACTATTTTAATATAATGATTATAAATTAATTTTAGAAAATTTTACAAAACTATTGATGTGAAAGGTTAACTGAGTCAAAATTTTGTATTGAATTTTTTAGTACCTAGTATATATTTGAGTTCCAACGCATCGAATTTAATTCTATTTATTATCAAATAATTTCACGATTAATGAACATAATTTGAAAATGTCTACTATTTTCGAAATGCAACTTTATGACGAATGAGAAAAACAACAGATATTTATATATGTATTTTCATCACCCCCTTGTCGTATAAATAATCGGTTTTTTCATATTATATCATAAAAAGTGGACACAGTATAAATAAACATGCACTTATATTAATATAATTTGTCTTCCAAGAGCTTCGACCCATCACAACAGAAACACGCAAGAAACGCCATTTAATATCTCAAGTAACCTATTGCCTTCTGAAGGATGATTTATGCCGACAGTAATGATAGTGTTATCATTATCTTTGCTCGGTATGCTTTCGTGATCGATGGTTTGTGAGATGTATGATACGAACTGAACTTGTATCGTCTTACAGAAGTGCTTCTTCGTACATAACTTTTACCCTTTTCATACATTACAACATGCAGTTACTTACGGAATATTGTCTTACATTGTAACGGGTCATACCCCTCGTAGATGCGATAGGAAGATTAAGTATCTAAAAGAAATATCTGAAAGTAAACGACATTTTTAAAGTAGGATGAGGGATATTTTCACTTAGGGTTATTTTGAATTGTCTATATCGGTTATTCTCAACCTTTTTGTTGTTGTCGTTGCAGTGCACTGTTAACAATTTCAAAATTTGGCGGCACACTAACAATAAAATCAGTTCAAGAGAATTTTACTTATCTATAATTCACTTTGTGAAATAGTTTATGATTATAATTTTCAATGTTAAAGAAAAATAATATGTACGACAAAAATAAATTGTTTATTGAGTAACTGACAACAAATGATTAAAATAATGCATTTAATGTGAAATTTGAGCTTGATGATGTTTTATAATTTCGTTTATATTTGATATTAAAAATGATAATGCCACTTTCATTTTGTCATCTACATTTAAAAGCCTCGATTTTTTTTTCTTTTCTATACCTATAATGCTCAAAATCCTTATTCCCAGAAATAAGATGCAGAAAATTGTAATTTTTTTAAAAGCTTTTTTTTGTTGCTGTTATGGGATAATTACCTCTAGCTTTAATCCAAAATGAATTAATTGACTCTTCCGAATGTTTTAAAATTGAATCTCGATAAAAACAGAGCGAAATTAGTTTTTTCTCTTCATTCAAATCAATCATGTACAGATGTGTCCGCTATTACTAATGGATTACGAACCCCAATCAATTTTTTATATCTAAATTTGGAAGTAATGAATTACTTTCTACTCTAAAGTAATCAAATGGTCAATAAGAATTGTATGAATTGTTTGTTTCTATAAACGGCTGATTGGTTCTGTTCTGTATTTTCTTTATTTTTTTCTTAGAGTATAATTAACATTAAAAAAATTTAGTGGAATACTTCAAGAATTAAGCGGCGCAGTGGTTGAGAATCAATAGTCAATATCAATAGTTCGTTTTGTAAAAAAGTGTTATAGATTTTGAAGAAGTGCTCAGTTCCTCCATTACTAATGTAGTGAAATGGTTGAAAAGGATTTGGATGCATAAACGCATGAAAAAGGCTAATGTAGTAATGTGATTTTTTTCTTTAGTAATGTAACTTTTTTGTTTGCTGTAATATTCATGCGAATGAGAAATTAAGATGGGGAAATAAGACAAAAATGCAATAAATGAAATAAATAAATGCAGTTCGAATATCATTATACCATGATAACAGTATTAGATTATTCTGCTAACATCCTAAATGGCAAAAATTAAAATTCCTTTCTTCCGGTTTAGATTTTTTAATTTTATTTAAGTAACTTTTGGCGATACTTCTGTGACATGTGTAATCTTATTAAGAGAAATAAGACTAATTTTATATAGTTTTTTTAGTTATTTTAATATTTGAAGTATGAATTAGTGAGAGTCATAAAGGTCATGAGAGCTTAGTAGTTATGGTCACGAACGCGTGGCCGCAGTGTCACGAAGACTCGTCGTGTAAGTAGGATTGATACACATCAAATCTGTTGATATTCACAATTTTCCCATTGGAGTAATGTAGTGATTTGGAGAGGGGATGCCACAGAGCTCAGAAATCGTTCTTGTTAGTTGACCGAAGCTCAAAATTACGAGGTACGTCGCCAATAGTTTCGTATTGGCTTAGAGTGCGAAGTTAATAAATACTCATGCATAAGCTTTGTAAAATAATTAAAAGATTTTTTATAAGCTGCTCTATAATGTAAATTGTCTATTTTTTGGTGTTCATTATTAGGCGTTTTAAAAGTATTTTTCATTTAGCAACATCGAATATACCCAATTAATCTTCATTATCAACCTCTGTAAAAGTTATTTTCAAAAATATGTCGTTCATTACATAACTATATTTTTTTCAACCTGTACTAAGAAAGCAATCAATAAACTTTTGAATCAAGACATGAACTCAGAATGGCTCAGCATTGAATCATATTACTGAAATGATAACAAAATGCTGTGATTGTGATATGTAAGCAATGTATTATAATTTATAGAGCTGTTCCATATTTTTACGCTATAAATGAATATCACATAACACATTCTGATGTTTAATGTTTAATAATTATTTACACAGAAGCTTTCCAGTCGCAAAGAAAAGAAGCGCAGGAGCAGCAGAGATCAGAGAGGATACCATTGCTATGACAACCCATCTAGTCTAAACGATGATTGCAACGACCGATGAGTTTAATTGTTTGATTCCTGACTGGACGCTCAAAGTCGGAAAGACTGTGCCAACGCAATACTGCAGCAGTACGATAACTATTTCTCCTTGTGTTTGGGTAGCTTTTATTATGAATGAAGACCAGATAAAAATTCATCGTTTCGACTGTGTTTGTGATAGTGGTATAACGAACTGTTCCTTGTGTACAAGGTGTTTTGTATGAATATTTCATTTTAATAGAGTTTTTCTCAATGCCTGGAGCATATGTTGTGACTATTATACTGCTTACTGGATTTTCGTCATGTTGTGGTTTCATATTCGCAAAAGCAAAATGTATAAAAACTGCATGGCTTCAAAAATTACTCAGGATTTCTGGAAACCTTTGTGTATAACCAATATCGAACATTTCTAACACATTTTTTTACTAGTAGATGTTTTAAACTTTTTCCTGTTGATTCTTAAACATATTTCATAATATTTGTTTTAAATGATGTGCAAAAATCTTATGTTCGTTAACATGTAAGGGGGGGGGGGAATTCAAAAATTAATTCATTGATGCTTTTTATTTATGATGCCGTTGACTATAAAGATATTTCAAATGATGTTTATCATAATTTCATTTTTTATTTTAGAGCCTTTATGTCGATTTATTATTATTTTTTTTTACGTTTGGTATGTTTGAAATTATTTTAAGAATAATAGTAACATATAAATAATCTTCCACTCTATTGTAATGCGATAGAGAGATATCAGAAATTATTATTTTGCAATAAAAATATTATGTTTTTTTAAGAATATCATTTATTCACTAACTGAATTTAGAATTTACATTTATGCTTTACTTGCAAATAATTATTACGTTAAATAGTATTAAGTAATCAAATACTTTTAAATTACTTTAAAATCTGAATTGATCGAATATTCTGTTTCATTAACTGAAATTAATAAGAATTGTAGAACGTGATGGTTTACTTGTAAATTAATTTTGACTGTATACATTTTTAATAAAGGCATTAATATAAAATAAATGATACATATAAGTTTGTGTGAATATCTGTTATGATTAAATTTTTTAAACATTTAATCTTTTGTACAGATAACAGTGATTTTGAATGTTATATATTTTATATATGTACTGTATTATAAAAAATATTTGTATTTTTCATATGCATTTTATCGAAATAAATATTTTATTGCATTTTCTATAGTTGTATTATTTTGCACACTTTTGTATTTCACAAACAATTAAAATTACTTTTTTAATACAGTATGTACCTCGACTTTACGCGAACTCAGGGTTACATGATTTTCAAATTTCTTCAATTCGTCTTTTATTTGAGGAAGAAGAAGAAAAAACGGCGAAATTGTTGAAATTCGGTAAGGTGATTGAAGAAGCTGGTTGTTTTCCAGGAAATAATTTTGAAGTAGATATAAAAGATTCAAGAACTGCTAGTTTCCTACAATCAGGTGCCGACAACGGATGAGCTCATGCAAATGCATGAGCAAGAGAAGACATTGACAAACTTGAGTCTTTGGACTCAGTTCCATCAGAAGATCGAATGATGTTGGGAATTTGAAGAAGCCTCATTTAATTGTGAAGGGGTTACAATTTTTAGAAAATGTAAACTCTAATGATGAGCGTATTTTTTTCAATAAAACAAGGCGCAAAAAATTTATTAGCATCTATGAGGAAATTTTGCAGGAGAAAACAAGTATTTGAGCTGAGCAGACTACTTAGTTTTATATAACTTATACATTAAGATTTGTGAAACCTTTTTTCTAATTTATTATTTCTTTCTCTTCGACCACACTGAAAAAGTTTACATCCATTTACATGCGAAATCATACCCTGATATATGCAAATTCGAGTTACGCGTTTATCACTTAGTCCACCTATCGCGTAAGTTCGAGGTATTACTGTAGTTTTTGAAACATCAATGTTTTGTTATAAGTTCATGGAGAAATATATTTCCCACACAAACTTCATTAGTTTTTAAATGTCGATGGGAAACTATTTTCCCACTGTTGTGAATTATGGACCAGGTGGTCTGAGTGGGTGGAGCGTAGTTGACACCCCGCTCAGACCCCACGTGGTCTATCTCGATAGAAACCGAATGTAACGGATTCTGTCTCAGTTGAATCTTGAACTTGGCTTCAGCATAACTAGATGTGCTGATGCTTACTTGTAATTCTTGGCTTCGGCGTCCAGGTGCCGTTGTTTACTAGGATTTTTATCTCGAATATTAGAATTCTTTTTAGTTTTAGTCTAATTAATGTAATGGTTTAATCTGTTAAAGATTATTAAGTTTATTGTTGAAAGTTTTGATACCAATAAATCCAGGAAAAGACAAATTCTAGGACTCCAGAATATTATTATTTTATAACACCACACACACGCATCAGTATTCACCACACCCACCTATGATTTGTGCTGCTAGCACTTCGGCTCTCCTGACAACTGGATTTTCCGAGTTGTAAAAGCAAAGGACGCCTTGTAAGTTTCCTGATCAGCAAGAAAATTGTCCCAGATGACGTACGATAGGACAAATGTGGTCACCACATGTCTACTTTTACAAAAAAACAAATAAATGTTGTCGTTGTGCTCTACTAAAGCAAATGATTAGAGAACAAAATACGTTTGCACCTTGCATTGTGGTATCCTCTATTTCTTTTTAGGTTTTATAGGTGTTTATCCTCTATTTCTTATCTTTTCTTTTTTTATTATTTCTAATTCTTCTATTTTAGAATAATGCATTCCAGTAACCTCTACTATTTTTTCTTTTCTATAACCAAGTAATAGCATTCTATTAGCTATTTCTAATAGTTTTTTTTTAGCACCCAAATATCTTCCATAAGCTATAGAACTTATATCCTCTATTTCTTTTATAGATAGTCCAGATGCTTTAAGAATAATATCTATATCAACGCCTTCTTAATAAGTTTTTCCACCATTATTTTAATCTTATTTTCCATATTTATATACCTATTTTAGGTGAATCACTAGAATTACAATAGCGTAAATATAGTATAATATTTTATAGATTGTACCTTTGTATTAGGAAACTTTTTTCCCATTAGCTTGCTATCTAAAAGGCCTTATCTTGATCAGTGTATAGAGCCTTACTTTTGTAAGGATTAGAAGGATCCCAGTGTGTGAAATTTCACCGAAAGTAATATGTATCATTCTTAATTTTTAAATACAAAACGTATCTAATTTATAATTTCTTTTGTAGATTTTAGTATCAGCAA